>CAUYRT010013470.1:0-29746 GCA_963574885.1 Lepilemur ruficaudatus
GGTTATTAAGTATGAAATGTCCAATTTCCTTAAGTACTAACTTTGACAGTTGATATCTCTGATGTTTCACTTTGACACTTCTTGTTTTATTTTTATTGCGAAGGTGCATCCTCATTTGTTCAAATGCATGGTTTGCTTGTGCTTATCTTTCAAAATTTTTTAGAGCAATTTTTGTGAAACCACTGACAAGTCAAAAACTCATGTTATTTTCACATATGAGTTCTGTCGTGGAATCGGTGAAGTGCAGACAGCTCGAAATATCAATGAAGTGTTTGGGAAGGATGTGGCTAATGAGTACACAGTAACTTGATGATGTGAGAAGTTCTGTTATGGTGATTTTAATTTTGAAAATGAGCCGTGTAGGTGACCTGAGACCAAGGTGCCTAATGATGAGCTGAACACTGTAGTGGAAGTGAATCCATTTCAACCTACGTGTGAATTAGCAGCAAGGTTTGATGTTACTATTTTGACAATATTGGACCACTTTAAAGAAATGGGAAAAATAAAGAAGCTGAATAGATGGGTTCCACCTGAATTAAACAAACGTCAGAGGAGAAATTGTGGCAGGTGGGAAAGGGGAGAAAGGGGTATATTCACACCTAATGGGTGCAGTGTGTACTGTCTGGGGGTTGGACATGCTTGTAGCTCGGACTCAGTCTGGACAAAGGCAATATATGTAACCTAAACACTTGTACTCCTGTAATATGCTGAAATAAAAATAAATAAATAAAAGGAGGCATAATTAAAAAAAAAAGAGAGAGAAAAATTGTCTGGAAGTTTGTCCTTTCTTTACTATCATGACATAAAGGCGATCCATTTCTATACCGTATTGTTATGTGTGATGAAAAATGGATTATTTTTGACAATCACAAGTATTTGGTACAATGGTTGGATAAACATGAAGTGCCAAAACACAGTCCAAAACTGAATATTCATCAAAAAAAGCTGATGGTGTCTGTTTGGTGGACCAGTGCTGGTATTACCCACTACAGCTTCATGAAACCTCATCAGTCAATTACAACAGATGTCTACCGCAACCAACTGGATGAAATGATGAGGATGCTTGTGATTAAGGAGCCGAGATTGGTTAACACAGACAGGCCAATCCCCTTGCAAGACAATGCTCGACCACATGTTGCACAAACTGCACTGCTCAAACCACAGAGGCTGGACTTGGAAACTCTCTGTCATTTACTGTATTCACCAGACCTGGCACCAACTGACTACCACTCCTTCCAGGCTTTGGGCCACTTCTTGCAAGGAAAAATATTCAATTCTCAGCAAGCTGTGGAAAACACCTTTCGTGATTTCATTGCCACTTGCTCTCCAGGCTTCTTCGCTGCTGGCATAAACAAGCTACTGGGAAGATGGCAAAACTGTGTTGATAGTTTAGCTGCACACTTTGATTAATTGTACTGCTTCTTGTTTGAGATGTAATAAACAACACTTTTCATTCAAAATGGGACATTTCAGACTTGATGACCTAAATATTATACCACGTTAGGTGAGAAATAAGTATAGTTTAGACCAAATTGGTTGTATGAATATGGAGAAGCCTAAAAAGGTTCGACTGTATTTGGAAGTTGTTTCCATAGAACTTGATGATGAATTTAATGTGAGGAATAAAGGAAAATTCTCAGGCATGTAGCCTAAGTTTTTCCTTGAATTGTAATACTATATATTTTATACAATTTACATATTTACTATAATGGCAAACACTAGGAGACGAAAATGTTAAATATGTGGAAAAAAAGGTTCTATTTTGAATATTTACACTTGGGTTATCTATTAAATACATAAGGAAAAATGTCAAGTATGAGTTGCATATATGAACACTGTGGCTCAAGATAGAGTTTAGGCTACTGATGTAATTGTGGGAATTATCAGCACATGCATGGTATTTAAAGGCACATGACTGTTGGAATTACCTAGTGTTAAGGAAAGAGAGAGAAGAGGATACAGAACAAATCCTTAGTAAAATCTAACTTCTAGAAGTTAAAAAGTGGCAGAAAAGCCCATAAAGGAAAGTGAGATAGAGAAACCAGAGATGGACGGAAAGAGGAGAGTTTGTTGTCACTGAAGCCAAGTGGAGAAATAATTGAAACAAGAAAGGGACTATTCAACAGCAGTTAATGCTGCTGAGAATTCATGGACATGAAACCTGCAAAGTGGACTGTGGGCTGCACACAGGTGGTTGAGTGGCAAAAGGAGTTAAGGAAGTGGACACAGGCTGAGGAGTCAACTCACTTTATGCATTTTTTTATGAAGGGGAAAAGAGAAATGGAAGATATGGGATCAAGAGAAGAATTATATTTAAGGTAGGAACTGCTGGATCATACTTGTATATTGATGGAAAAGGGTAAGAGAGGGAAATACTGGTGATGATAAAAGGGGATGAAAAAATGAAAAAGCAAAGTCCTAGAGAAAGGGTAGAATTCAAAGAGCAAATCTGCTAGCAAGAAAATGATGAAGTTACTATTGTTTACATCTATTTTCTCAAATAAATATAAAATTAAGTCATGAAAGAAAAATGAAGCAGTGAGATTGTAAAGATAGGAGAAAGGATTAAATATAGGAGAGAATAGGAAACCAACAGAGATCTGTAATGGATTATGGGGGCACTTTGAATGCCCTTTTGAGATTGGTGGTTGCAAATTTTAAGTGTCCAGTCATTTTCGTAGTGTGAATTTCTCCAATAAATTTCAGCAAATCCAAAAGTGGAAAATTCTCCTTCATAAAGAATCAGCTTACCCAGGATTAGAATATGAAAACGATCTGGTCATTGTGAAACTGAGCTCAACTATTTGCTAATGTACTTGGGCAGTACACTGGGGAGGGTTTCCTAGTCTATTTCAAGGGATTTCTATTATCAAACCAATAGTTAGTGAATTCCCTTGACACCAGCTAGCTGGGGAAATTAAGCAAGTCAGGGAAATGAATCCATGAAATCAAATGGCAGAAGACTGGATAAGAGTAAACCAACAATTAGAGAATAAAGAGGGCAAGAGTTGAAACAAAAGCACCTGTCTGAAATATAATTGCCAATGATGAGAGATGAGATAGATTGCCTGCAGATCAGTTCAGCAATATATTAATAATTTCCAGAAAAATCCCAACTATTGTGTCTGTGTATCCCTCCAGTGTTTAGTTGGGAATTTTTGTTTAAAAGGGCTGTTCACCCAGATTTTTGAAACCTTTCTAAAAATTATGTTTGTGAATTCCACAGAAGGGTTTTCTATTATTTATAAAATAGAATATTCAACTATGCATGTAATACTTTGGGTAATATATAAAAAGGCTAAAATAATTTTTACAACAGCACTATTTTTGCTGTAACAAAATTTTTAAGACTATTATCCTTAATTTTTGTCATTTTTGATTTAATAAAAAGTTTCCCCTAATATGCTCTTTTAACATTTATCGTGTGTCCAGCAAATACTACATTTTCAGTCACTAGATTCTCTCCATGCATAATCCAATTTAATCCACACACACACACACAAAAAGACACCCAGGACTAAGAGTTTTATTAACCTAGTTTTATAAATGCAAAAATTAAATCTTAGAAGAATTAAATAATTTAACTAAAATACACTTAGATCATTCCTTTATGAAAGTATACTAAATTATTATTATATTCTAAGTAAGATGTTTAGGAATTAGTGATCTAAGAATAAATAACACACAGAAAGAAATGAACCTGGGAATTTAATACTAGGTCAATCTGATGCCAAATTTCATGATTTTTCCATCATAATATGGTCTTAAAGAGTAGAGTAACATTAACCCAGTTTGGCAGGGACAAATATGGATGATTAACATTAGCAATTAATTTATTTAAAACATGTTATTTTACAAATATTCATCAATAACAAAACATTTATTGAACATATTCTATCATAAAATCACCGAACTATTTTTCACAGAAAATGGAAAAAAAAAATCCTAAAATTTCTTTTGTGTGAAAACACAAAAGATCCTGACTAGACCAAGCAGTCTTGAGCAAAAAGAACAAAGCTACCTGACTTTAAAATATACTACAAACCTACAGCAATCAAAACAGCATACTATTGGCATAAAAGCAGACACATAAACCAATAAAATTGAATAGAGAGCCCAGAAATAAATTTATGCATTTATGGTCAATTATTTTTCAACAAAGGTGCCAAGAATACACAATGGAGAAAGAGCAGTCCCTTCAATAAATGATGTTGGGAAAACTGAATATTGACATACAGAAGAACGAAATTAGACCATTATCTCACATCATATATTTATACAAAAATCAACTGTAGTAAAATTGCATGCTACAGAGAAATCTTTTGTGAAAGGAAGAGTCAATAGATGTAGCAAAATTCATCATTTTCTTATTTTGAGAAATTGCCATAGCCAACCCAGTGTTCAGCAACCACAATCCTGGTCAGGAACCATCAACATCGAGGCAAGACTCTCTACTTACAGAAAGATGATGACTCACTGAAGTCTCAGATGATTGTTAGCATTTTTTAGCAAAAATATTTTTAATTAAGGTATGTACCTTTATTGCTTAGACTTAATGCTATTGCACACTTAATAGAATACAGTACAGTGTAAACATAACTTTTATACACAGTGGGATACAAAAATTCATGTGACTCACTTTATTAAAATATTTGCTTTATTGCATTGTTCTGGAACCAAACCCACAAGATCTCCTAGGTTTGCCTTTATAGCCATTATAAAAAAGGATATGAAGATTCCTCAAAATATTAAAAATAGAACTACCATATAATCCAGCAATCTTTCTACTGAGTATACTCTGTATTTTCCTGTTCATTGCAGCATTATTTACAATAGCCAAGATATGGAACTAACCTGTGTCCATCAAAAACTGAATAGATAATAAAAATGTGATACATATATACAATGGAATGCTATTCAGCCTTTAAAGAGAAGGAAATTCTATCATTTGTAACAACATGAATGAACCTGAAGGACATTGTGTCAAATGAAATAAGTTGGGCACAAAATGGCAAATACCCCACAAGCTCACTCACATGTGGAATCTAAAAAAGTGGAACTCATGGAAACAGAAAGTAGAATTGTAGGTACTAGGAGCTGAAGGTGGGGGTAGTGACCGGGGTTAAGGAGGTGGCCAAAGAATACAAAATTTTAGTTAGATAGGAGGAATAAGTTCAAGAAACCTGCTGTACAACATGGTGGCCATAGCTAGTAACAATGTATTATATTTTTGAAAATTTCTGAAAGTAGATTTTAGGTATTCTCACCACAAAAATGATAAGTATTTGAAGTAATATTTATGTTAATTATTTTAATTTAACTATTTCAAAATGTATACATATTTAAAAACATTATGTTGTACATAATAAACAATATACAATTTTTTGTCAATTAGAAAAATACATGTTTTAAATGCCATTGAGTTGATTACCAGTAACCTAATTAGCCAGATTAAGCATTTTACATCCATGGTCATTAAAATTTCATCTTTCATATTATTTCATCTTTCATATTATTGGCTATTATTATTGAGCATTTTAAATTGTTGGCTGTTAATTGTCTGTTGATATCATTTGCCCTTTTTTACTGGGTTGCTGTTTTTTACTGGTTGTAAGTGCTCATGATATATTATGAAAATTATTATGATTTGCTGTTATGTGTGTTATATACATTACAAATGTTTTTCTCAGTTCTTATATCAATTTTTTTGTTTTATTCTTGCAAAAGTACTTAATAATTATATAGTTAAATCTGTCAGAACTCTCCTGACAACAATATTTGAAAAATATTCATCTATATTTTCTTGAAAGTCTCGTGGGTATATAATCTACCTGGAATTTATTGTACAGTATGAAGTAGGAACAAAACATAATGTTTTCCTTATATATAATTAATATCCCCCCAATTTTTACATAAATGTTCACATTTATACTATTAGTTTCTGGATATTTTGTACCATTTTGCTTTTCAATATCTCTATGAGCTCTAAACTATTCAAAATAGTATTATTTTATGGGATTTTTTTTTTGGTGCCTATCAGGTCAAGATATCACAGCTCTTGGCTGGGCATAGTGGCTCACATCTATAGTCCCAGCAATTTGGAAGGCCAAGACAAATGGATCACTTGAGGCCAGGAGTTCTAGACCAGCCTGGGCAACACAGAGAGACCCCATCTCAACCAAAAAATTAAAATTAAAAAAATAGCTGCATGTGCTAATGCACACCTGTAGTCCTAGCTACTCAGAAGGCTGAGGTGCAAGGATCTCTTGAGCCCAGGAGATCATGGCTACAGTGAACTATGATTGCTCCACTAAACTCCAGCCTGAGTGAGGGAACAAGACCTTATCTCTTTAAAAAAAAAAAACAAAGAAAGAAAGAAAAGAAAAAAAAAAAAGCACAGCTCTTTCTTTCAAATTGTTCATTTTTTATTTCATGTGAATTATAAATTATCTATTCAAATTATACTTAAACATTGTATATATATATCGATAGAAATTATATAAAATTTATAGATTAGTTTCTTTAGTCCAGAAATATGGTATATGTTTGGACATTATTTTATTTTTCAGTAAACTGTTTGTTAGCATAGTGCCATTAGTCTTTGAATGATTATTTTCTAGAACAAGGTCTTCCAATTCACTTTTCTGTTCCCCTGCCTCAGATCTACAGACATGTCACCAAGGATGCTGCTTTTTTCAATGGGTAGTGGTATAATATTTAGAAACCAGTATCTGAGCACTAGTGGCTTTCAGCGAACTTACTTTGCCTCTCTTGGTAGAGGAGACAAAAGCTACATTATCAAGGCATATATTATTCAGGGTACATGGTCTTGATTAAGTTCATTTCTCTCTAAGATCAAACTTGTACATATTAATTTAATCCTTTTTAAATCGCATCTTTGCTATCATTTCAAATATTTTTTTTTAATTAGCTGTATTTTGCATTTTTTTTCAATTTGGTTATGCATTTTAGCCAAAAGTTTTTCCAAAATCTCTAGAAGACTTGATTTTTGTCATATGTCTGAAACAGTTACAAAGCCAGTTAATATTCCTGAGTGCTAATCAGTTAAGAGTGGAATATTTCCCTTTAGGGGAAAATATCATTTCCTTTTAGATCCAAGAACATTTATATCCCTTTAGCAGTGAGGCACCACTTACCCTCTACTTTTGATGTACTCATACATCACATATTTAGAAGTTCCTTAAATGCCTGTTTTGTGTAATTTCAATGTGTAACTGACTTGCCACACTTTTAAAATACCTTGTACTTTGACTCCTCATATCCTTCCATATTATATTATGATTGCTTTTACTTTGACGTAATATTTTCATCCGAATATTTTAATATTAGCAAAACTTCAGAAGTGTTGTTACTAGTACAAGGATGTAGGAACTTCCTCTCTTTGAACTTAATATTTGAAAAAGGCTGCAAAAGCATTTATGGAAGCCACATTTTAGGACTGCAATCAGGTTAAAATACCCAACCGCTTGGCAAAGATAGTAATGAAGGTTTGTGTAGTAGTCAGGTTTTACAACTAATCTATTAAATCTTAAGAAAGGAATAAGGGAAGGAAGAAGGAAAGGAAGGAAGGAAGACAGACCAGAGGAGGCACAAATGTTTGCACTGCTTTACTTATTCCATACATTTGGAGCTGAACATTCCTTTATATTCCCACTCCCCCAAAACATAAACCAGGGCCAAATTACAGATACACGAAAAGAAAATTCGAAGAAAAATATATCATTTCACTTGTGAAGAAAAACTCTCACCTCTATAATGAATAAATACCAGCAGTTATTTTAGCAAGTTTTCAAGGTTTTTTAAATTAAAAAAAATCAAACTGATTCCTTAATTTTTATATTTTTTTGGTCCTCAAATATGTATGGTAGGAAAAATACAACATGTAGCAACGTTTGGCTAAGATTTTCTAATTTTCATAATGTTATCCATACTAGCATAATCTAGTGTTTTAAATATTTTAAGGTATAGAATATCAAGATAAAATATTAATCAAAGTATAAAATTATGAGAGGGCAATATTAAACTATATTAAGATAATCTTACCTTTGGCTTTGCTGAGACTATTTTTTTAGATGCTTTGGTGGCTTTATCAGAATAGAATAAAGTGAGAGGTGATTTTTTTTAAAGAAGAAATATAAAGAGAAATATTGAGATGAGAGTTAATATCTGACATGAAAATATGAAATAATGCAACAAGACGAAAAACATATATTTTAGACTATTTTCTTGGAGATTTCGCTATCATGAGTTTGAAGGACATTTTTTAAATATTATGAAGGGATGAATAATATGAGAACAGGAATCTGATGAAAAATTATAGATCTATAAGATATATCTATAGAAAATGATAGCTAATAAAGATAGGGAACAGAACAAATATTAAAAATCATGAAACATGAAAACTTTCATTATAAAAAATTTTGGCCATGCAAAGGCAATATATGTAACCAAAATATTTGATTCCCATAATATTCTGAAATTTAAAAAAAGAAAATAAATTAATCAATTAAGAAAATATATTCAGCCCTAAAAAAAACAAATAAAAAATAAAAATCTTCAAAAAAAAATTTGAAACTAGTTTTTGAAACAGACACCATGTACATGAGAAAACAGTCTCCAAATAGCCAACATAGTGACATGTGTAAATCTATTGCATATTTTTAAAATGAAAATAAATTCTTTGGGCATCCAAGCAAAAAAACCAAGTCACTTATAATAGTAAGAAAATATGACTTTTAGGTACACATTATGCCAAAAGATAAAAGACGTATTTAAGAAACATATAAACAACATATTTAAGAAATTCATGAAATGAAAACAAATTGTTAGGCAAGAATTTTATATCCAGGCAACCTGAGTCATGAGAATAAAGTTTGCAGTCTACCAGTTAGGAACATCAAGGACTTAGAAAAAATAGTTCTATGAAGTCCTTCTGAGAACCTATTAGAGAATAAGACTCAAACAACCAACATGACTAGTGATAATAACCGGTATTATGCAAAAAAATTACATTTACTTTATAATGTAAGATTAAATAATATAAAGGAGCCAGTATAGAATGTAATGGCTCTATGACCTGGAACATATATACAGTGCAATAAAATAAACTTGTAGTTTATAGATATGAATAGAAGTTATAGAATGAGAAAATAAGGACAGAATTTAGATTTTTAAAAATATACCATGCTTTGTAGATTTTATTTTGGACACATGCAAAGAAAGTATTTTACATAATTACAAAAATAAAGTAAATTTTATTAAACAATTCCAAAAATCAGAATAAAATTTTAACATGAATCTAGCTATGTGCTAGATAACCACAGGCAGGGTTAGTATTACAAATGATCTTACAATTTGTCTATATATCCCTGATGGGATTATTATCTAAAGAAAAAGAAAGTAAAGCTATGAAATCTTACATTGATTTTGGTAACCATATTGTTGGAAATTATGTTGGTAGCCTCACCCATGGAAACAGCCTAGAAATAATGACCATTTCAATACAAATATGCTCTCCTAACACCCAGATTTTGTTATTTAAATCATATTTCCCACCAAGACAAACAAACAAACCATGCTAATTATAGAAATGGCTGATTCCAGGCCTGGCACGGTGGCTCACCCCTGTAATCCTAGTACTCTGGGAGGCCGAGGTGGGAGGAGGTAGGAGGATTGTTTGAGCTCAGGAGTTTGAGACCAGCCTGAGCAAGAGTGAAACCGCATCTCTACCAAAAATAGAAAAAATTAGCCGGGCATGGTGGCACATGACTGTAGTCCCAGCTACTCGGGAGGCTGAGGCAGAAGGATTGCTTAAGCCCAGGAGTTTGAGGTTGCCATGAGCTAGACTGACACCATGGCACTCTAGCCCAAGCAACAGAGTGGGACTCTGTCTCAAAAAATAAATAAATAAATAAAAATAATGAATGAAAAGTATTGAAATACATCAACTGTGTTTAATCTATAAATTTATAATAATATTAAATTAAAATAAGAAAATCACTTTTAGAGGACACTTGAAGATGAAGTGTCCTCTAAAAGTGATCGAGTTTTGTAAATAAAGGCAAAGAATCCGGCAGTTTCCTGCCTTTACTGTACAACTGTACCCCTCATTGTTAAAAGAATGTTCTCACTTTAGAAATATTCTCGCTATTAAATGAAGAAGGGATATCAGACTATAACAATTCTGTAATACCTAATGAGTTAATGGATATAGTCCATTATCATCAGTGGATGCTAACCTAACTAAAAGTGAGAAAAGCAAACTGCCTCTTGATGGAATGCCATAACATGCTTGACCAAATGTGGATCAGATCAAGACTTTAGCTCTAACTGCAAATTCATTTAAAAATCCAAGTTAGGAGGAAAGTGCTAAGTGACATGATGGGAAATCCACCCAGCAAACTTCAGACACTGGAAAACTTTGCAGACAAATTATATGGTTCTGTTTATAACACTGATAGTGACAATAAAAGCAAAATATGAATGTATAGGGAAAAACCATAGATTAAAAGAGATTTTAGAAACATACCTTACTTGGATCTCAATTCAAACAACCAATCTACAAAACAATATAAATACACATGTGTTAGAAAATTGGGGAATTGTGTTACTAACTAAATATTTGGTGATATTAAGAAATAATTGGTACTTTTTAAAGTGTGATGATGATATTGTGAATACTTTTTGAGTTAATATTTATGGATATTTTCTGTAATATTTGTGGATGAAATTATATAATGTCTGAGGATGACTTCAACATAATTGAAGATGGAGATGATGTAAGATTAGTCATAATTATTGAAGCTGAGAGATTGGAAATGAGGAGCTTCATTATACTGTTCTCTATACTTTTGTATATGTTTGAAATTTGCTGCTATAGTAATTTTGACATTTAATGAAGGCATGTATGTTGAGGTGGTGGTGGGAATAGAAGGAAGTGGAAACCATGCATGGAATCTGGAAGTTTTAATAGATAGCACTCAGCCATCATTTGCAGCTAGATGGAGAAGGGTATAAGGAGTGAGGGGAGACAACTTCAATGACGGAGATGCCTGACTCAGCAGCTTGGATACCAGTTCCAACCATGAAATGCAGTCGATTTACTCAGCATACTGATTTTGCTTGGAAGTTGAGATGGGAGGACAATGGGATAAGTGAGTTAAGGAACTGTAAAGAAAAGAGTTGACATGATGGATAATGACTGAAATAGAAAGGAGGTGAAGTCAGGGGCTGAGACATAAGCTGAAAGGCAAGAGTCCTCAGGACTATTGTGTTGCCACCAACAGGCTGTTTAATATTGAGTTAACTTCTTCACATATGCTTTATTTAGTTTCCACAGCTGAAAACTGAGAGTGGACTTTATAAATGGCCATTTCTAGCTCCAAAATAATATGTTTTCTGTCACATATCTATCTTCTTTGCCAGTTAATATTCTCCACTTAAAGAATCCATTGAATTTAGACACAGATTTAAGTTATGCCAACATACTACATTCTACATTCTCTTAGCTATCCATTTCCCAACATAGCCTCAATTGTGAGGAAAGCATAAGGCAAATCAAGTCCCTTTTTATGTGTTTGTTTGATTTGTACTTTTGTGTTGTTGTTAAGGGGCTTTCTGCCAAGACTAAAATTTCCAGCCAATAATCTTTACAGCTCCAGCATTAACCGTGGTAAACATCACAATAGTTACCCAATCTGGAGCTGTTGGCAAAGCTGTTTATAACCTGTTTTAAGTTAAGAAGTGATTCTTTGTAAACACAGAAAACAATATGATAAGGCTGTTATCAAAAATTCTATTTCATCAAATTTATGTCACTCTACCTCAGCTGCACTGTGAAGATGTGAAATATCAGAGTATTAGTTATCTTATTGCCTTAGTTCTCAAAGAAGGTTCAAATCTCAAACATGTGACTGACCTGTGTGAAAACTCACGTGCCTGACTCCAAGGGACATGTCAATCCTTTGTCTCTTTATCTTTCTGCAGAGGGCTGAGGACATTTGCTCTATTACCCATAATGGAATAGAATTACCCTTTGATTTTGTTCTCTACTCCATACATTAACTTTTCTCATGAGAAAAGAAACCTACCTGTTTGGTAAGATGATGACAGACTGAGAGGTCACTCTTCACATAGAGCCCAGACTTCATCAAGCTAAATTCAATCACAATACAAAAGTACTTTTTCAATCAAAATTAACAATTCATCAGATGACACATTGATTTTCATTTTGGAGGGACAATGATTGGTTAGACCTCCAAATTTATTAATTCATTGAGCATCTAATATATGCTAATCATTGTTCCAGGTGCTTGAGAAACTACAATGAGAAAAATCCCTTACATTCTTGTGGTATAAGAAGCCTTGAATATAGGCCTAAAGAGTGGGAATTAGGGACCATGGATGCAGATGTGTCAGTTGGCTTAAACAGGAGTGAACTTCAAAAGAATAACAGCCTCAAAGGCTAATCTGAGCAAGAATGGCCCACCATGTCTGGAGCATTAAGCAAGGCTTTGCTGGCACCCTCAGGTAAGGGACTGAAATTGCACTTAGAAGTTCAAAGAAACACTGATTTTAGGAATCAAGGCAGATTTACACTTCCTGAGACTTCTAGTCTTTCATAGGTCCTAAGGTTAGGAGGGCATAAGTTACCTTAGAAGAAATAGTTTCATTTCTCAAGGACTCCCACATTGAGAATTTAAGAGTCATGATAAAGCCAGAAACAGGTGTACAAAATACATAGTGTTTCATTACATAGACTCCTTCATTTGGTGATTCAAAGGAACATTGCTCCCGTTTCTGTGTTTCTTAGCCAGGACAGCAGGCTGGGGAATTAACAGAGTAATAGAATTTCTACATTGCCTTTCATTTTAAGAGCTGCCTACTAGTATATGGCACCAAACCTATTTCTCTTTATCTTGATTTAAATTGTATCCAAGGCCACAGTATGAATGTGACTTGATTTACTTCCTCAATTATGAGTATTGTCCTAAAATTCCTAGAGGTACTCCTCCACATTTCTCATTATATTGTCTCAAATTGACTTGCATGTATCTTGATCATTGTGAATTTCATACAGACTATAGTTTCAACCACAAGACAGATAAGTTTTTAATCAGCTAAAGAGGTCTGTTGGTCTGCATTATCTATTGGATAAGTAATCTTCTTGGGTTGAGGTATAGAAAAATATGGAATTATTACAATGCTAAGAGGAAAATTTTAAAAGCTTATACTTGTATTTTGTTTCTAGGAATTAGTATTTCTCAAGGAAGAACATCAGTTTAAAAGTAGATTTTTTTATCTTGTATTTAATACAGGAGTAATGAGAGAAATAAAGAAGATTATAATGGAATACATGCCCAAGTATGCCAATTTCCTTAGGATAAATATTGCTATCTGACTGGGCAGGCTAGAAGTATATAAAACCGAAAAGGAGATATGCACATGCCTAAGCACTGTTAATACTGGAGCTAGGAAAAAAGCATGTAATCATGGTGGATTAACAGACCACCATTTTAACAAGTTAGAAGTGGGAAGACCCTAGAGTCCAAACTTGAATGGCTCCAGAGGCAGTTCATGGAAGCCAATGAACCAGAGAGATGCCAGTGGGATAACTCCTTTGGATAATTAGGATAGATAACTAGACAGTTTCATAAAATTTGGACATATTTTAAAGATAAAGTCTTCAACAATAGACATAGAGTATTTTTGCATCATTTACTGAGTTTTAAATTGACAGAGTTGCTGTACAAAGGTAAACAAATATAGCCAGCGTTCTAAGGGGATAGTCCTGGACAATTCATAGTGTTAGGTTTCTAAAAGAAGGTACAAGAGTGATAAGAGAAGTCATTATGGGAAGCCATGGAGAGCACTGATACATTGAGAATAGGCTTGGATTAAATGTTGATATGATGGGAAGGTAACATCTGAATGAAATCTTACTTAGGAAGGTGAGGGCATCATCATTTGTTTAATTAATACATCCTTTTGATTGGGACAATATTTACTAAATTCTTAAATCTTTCACATCTTTCCATGGGAAACACCCAAAGCAAAAACTGGGAGAACATTATGGTAAAACTAATGTCAGGTACTGAAAATTAAAAAAGAAAAGAAAGAAAGAAAAAGGACAAGAAGCAAATTCAGCTGAGCATTGGCACTACTTGGTAGTGATCAAAAAGAAAAAAATAGGGAAGCACTTGAAATTTCAAAATTTTCTGAAACAGCTTGAAAAACGGAAGAAAGGAACAATATTGGCATTTCTCACTCTTACAGGTAGAAATATAGCAGAAAAGGATAACTCCTGTCATCGAGGTAGAATTAGGTAAAGGCCAAGGTAGATAGTGCAAGTTACCTTAGGATAATGGAGTTTCTATAGATTGCAATCTTTCCACCTCTTCACCAAAATACTATAAAGGTTTAAAGAAGAGTTAAATCAAAATATCATAACTTACATTAACCATAGAACCAGAGAACACAGAATATTATACATTTCAATTTTTTTAAATTTCAGAATATCATGGGGGTACGAACATTTTGGTTACATGAATTGTATTTGTACAGTTTGAGTCAAAGTTATAAGTGTGTTCATCACCAAGATATTGTGCATTGTACCCATTAGGTGTGAATTTACCCATCCCATCCACTCCCCACTTGCTTGATTTCCATTTACTACCATATGAGCACATGAGTATTGATCTATTAGTTCCAAATTAATAGTGAGTACATGTGGTACTTATTTCTCCATTCTTATGATATGTCACTTAAAAGGATGGTCTCCAGTTCCATGTGGCTTGTTACAAAAGGTATTAGTTCGCCATTTCTTTTATGGCTGAGTAATATCCCATGCTATGCATATACTACATTTTATTAATCCACTCATGTATTGATGGGCACATGGGTTGTTTCCACATCTTTGTGATTGTAAATTGTGCTGCTTATGAATATCCAAGTGCAAGTGTCTTTTTTATAAAATGTCTTTTTTTCCTTTGGGTAAATATCCAGTATTGGGATTGCTGGATCAAATGGTAGGACTACTTGTAGTTCTTTGATGTGTCTCCATAATGTTTTCCATAGAGGTTATACTAGTTTGCAGTCCCACCAACAGTGTATAAGGGTTCCTTTCTCTCCACAGCCATGCCAGCATCTGTTATTTTGGACTTTTTGATAAAAGCCATTCTCACTCAGGTTAGATGATATCTCATTGTGGTTTTGATTTGCATTTCCCTGATGAGACATTGAATATTTTTTTCATAAGTCTATTGGACATTAGTCTATCTTCTTTTGAAAAGCTTCTGTTCATGTCTTTTGCCCAATTTTTAATGGGGCTGTTTGGTATTTTCTCGCCAATTCACTTGAGTTCTTTGTGGATTCTGGTTATTAGCCTCTGTATGTTGAACTATCCTTGCATCTCTTGGATGAAGCCCACTTGGTAATGATGGATTATTTTTTTGATGGGCAGCTAAGTTCAGTTTGCTAGGATTTTATTAAGAATTTTTACATCTATATTCATGATGGTTATTGGTGTGTGGTTTTCTTTTTTTGTTGAGTCCTTTCCTGGCTTTGGCATCAGGGTGATTGGCTTCATAACACATGTTGGGGAGGATTCCTTCCTTCTTGATGTTGTAGAATAATTTCTGCTGGATAGGCACCAGTTCTTCTTTGTAGATTTGGTAGAATTTGAATATGAACCCATCTGGTCCTGGACTCTTTTTTAGGAAGATTTTTTAATTACTTCTTCAATTTCAGCACTTGATATTGGTCTATTGAGGAATTCTATTTCTTCCTGATTGAGCCTAGCAAAGCTGCATGTTTCTAAGAATTTGTCCATTTCCTCTGTATTTTCAAGTTTATGTGCATAGAGATTTTTATAGCATTCAGAAATGATATTTCATATTTCCATGGTATCAGTTGTAATTTCTCCTTTTTCATTCCTGATTGAGCTTATTAGACAACACCTATAAGGTAACAAGCTAGTCAAAGAGAAAGAGCTGAGAAAAAAGAGGAACTAAAAACCTTATAGGAAATATTGGATTATATAGGAGGCCTAATGTAAGAATCATAGGAGGCCAATGTAAGAATCTTGAAGGTGAAGAAGAAAATACACAATGTTTGGAAAACCTATTTGAGGAAATAATTGTGGAAAATTTTCCTGGCTTTGCTAGAAATCTAGATGTCCAAGTACAAGAAGCTCAAAGGACCTCTGGGAAATTCATTGTGAAGAGGCAAACACCATGACACATGGTCATCAGAATGGCCAAAGTAAACATGAAAGAGGCACTGCATCTGGTTAATCTAGTGAGAGATGTGTCAATGTTGTTTATCTTTTCGAAGAACCAACTTTTTATTTCATTAATCTTGATTCCTGTATAGTCATTTGTGCCTGTGATAAGCTCTGGTCTCCCAGGGAGGGCATAGGAATGTTCCAAGCTTTAAGGAGGGACCCTGTAGCTCCCAGGGGTTTGCTTGATCTCTATTCCCCCTGAGATAGGGAGACAAGCCAGACAAATTGTGTCAGAATTGCAGGAGCCTGAAAGACTTTGCAAAGCCCTGGCAGTGCTCAGAAGTTGCTTTCCCAGCCACTAGGGGGAGCCACTGATAGGAGGCTCAGGACATGCTCACCAAACCAGGAGGAGTGTTCACAGGGGAGGGGCCAAAATCTTGTATGCTAAGGCCCCTGACTGGCATCTTTTTGCCCTTATCCAGTAGGCAGTTTTTATGTGAGGAGAGTTAGGTGCTTCCCCAAATGGCCACTTTTTGGACCCCCTCCAAACTTCTTAAATTGATTCAGTAAATGCCCAAAACTTGCATGTGAGTCTGGAGGGAGCTATACAGAATTGTGGGTAGTAGGCAGTAGTGGTCAAATACAGGAAACATTACCAATGGGTCGCTTCCAGAAACAACTTCACCCTGAGTGGGAACTGCAGAGAGCAGTTGTCAAGCTTAGAAGATCACAGCACAGTCAACAGGAAGAAGGAGAAAGAGCCTGGAAAGGCAGTATTAGAAAAGTGTCTCTGAAGAGAGTTAAGAATAGGGATGACTTGCAGCTGGTCTGGGTAACTTTAAGCTTGTCTTTGTGGAAGGCTGTACGTCTAGTATTGACCTCCATCTAAGAAAAGGATGAAGTAAACTAGCTATCCATTTATAATGTGTAGTATAAAGTCTGAAATTCTCCTGGAGACATGCTGTGTTAGCTTGTTATCTATATTGCCTAGTAAAAATATTTAGATTGAAAATTATACTGGTTTAACGAGTTATAAAGCCTGGGTTTTAGCTACGTGACCAGCAGGGTATAAAAGACTCCCCAGTAAACTTGTGCCTTGGCTGTAATGAAAACAAGGTATATATATTTTTAAAATTGATATGGAATAGTTGTATATATTTGAGGGGTACATGTGATGTTTTGATGCCTGAAAAATATGGAATGTTTCATTAATTTGTGTATCATCCTTGCACAGGGCCCATGATAATCTTCTCTGTATCATTCCAATTTTAGCATACATGCTGCCGAAGTGAGCACGAAACCAAAGTATCTTGCATGTATATTGGTGGTTCATAAACCAAAGATGAATTGTGTCCCGTGTGACTGATACAGGACCCTGAAGGGCTGCACTGGTAAGTCTTGGGCTTCTGCTAATATCTGCACATTCTCTCTGCTGCTGTAACATATCTTTTACCTTTATAAAGCTTTACATGACTATATCCTGTGGAGTCCCATGAGGACTTTTGATTATCTGATAGTGTGTGATTTCTGCAACAGTAGTTGTATTTGGAGTCAGCAGCTGGTTTCAAAGGGAGGAATAAAAGCAGCTGATAACAGGAATCCTACTGGAACAGAATAGAATATGAAAATAAAAGCAAACTGCACCACCACCACACCGCCACTAAATAATGATTTCATATATTTAAAAACTGCTATTGCAACAGAAGCAGAACCCTTGATATGAGCACTCAGAAAAGCCACCTGATACCCCACCAGCCACATAAAAGAAATATCCTATTGGAAATTTAATGAATGAAAAATAAAATCATGGCATCCATGAGATGCTAAAGATGAGGATCAAAACAGTTTCACAGGCCGGGCGCGGTGGCTCACGCCTGTAATCCTAACACTCTGGGAGGCCGAGGCGGGTGGATAGCTCAAGGTCAGGAGTTCAAGACCAGCCTGAGTAAGAGCGAGACCCCGTCTCTACTATAAAATAGAAAGAAATTAATTGGACCACTAAAAATATATGTAAAAAATTAGCCGGGCATAGTGGCGCATGCCTGTAGTCCCAGCTACTCGGGAGGCTGAGGCAGAAGGATTGCTTGAGCCCAGGAGTTTGAGGTTGCTGTGAGCTAGGCTGATGCCATGGCACTCTACAGCCCGGGCAACAGAATGAGACTCTGTCTAAAAAAAAAAAAAAAAAAAAAGAATATGACGGACAGATAGGTGACTGGACATGGGGCACAGACACTGTTTATTGAGTGGCAGGCACAGGAGAGGTAGCTGACTCCGATGTGGAAGCGGAGGTGGCAGGCCATGCCAGGGTGCTGTGGGCATCTGGTGGCCAGGGCCATGCCCCCCATCCTAGGGGGATGGCGCAAGCTCACTACGACAGGAGCAGCAAGGAGCCGGCCAGAGGAGGGGGCGGCCATGTCCCTCAGGACCCTGGGCAAGAAGCAGCAGATGCACTTGGCACAGGGGCCTGGGGTGAGGGGGACTAGGGTGTGGGTATTCGGGAGGTAGGTTGGGGAATCACGTCTGTGGGGTGGAGTAGAGACTGTGGTGGTGGCCGCCTGGTCCCGGCACCTGGGAGAAGAGCAGAGGAGTGGTCCTCGTCTGGTTGCCCTCACACCAGCCCGGCTCGCGCCCGATGGCACCATACCAGCTGCCAGAGCCTAGGCTGCCCGACATGCTGCAGGCAGAGAAACAGGGTCAGTGCCATGGCAGTGACCAGAGCCACAGTCTCGAGAGTTGGGGGAGGAAGAGAGGCTTAGAACAGAGCCCCTGTGACTTGGACATCCTGGCAAGGGATAAGCGCTTTAGCACTAGGAACCCAGAGGAGACCTCACCTAGTACAGATGGGGAAATGGAGGCCATGGAGGAGACAGAGGGTGGAAGGGTGGCAAGACCTGGCTCTTGGTCCCTCATGGCTTGATGGAGCCAGGCAGGGGCCCAGGGGTCCTGAGGTGGGGCCAGGGCTCCTACCTGGTGCTCTCGCCCTGGCTGTGCTCCCAGGAATAGCCCTCGTCCTCACAGTGCCCAGCCCGGTCGAAGAAGTAGGAACGGGAGCCAAAGACCTGCCCATTGAGGATGCGGCTGGTGCTCTGGGGGGAGGAAGCTGCCATCGGTGCTTTCTCCTGCCCCCACTGGGCTCCCAAAATCCAGACCCCAAGCCAGATTCCCAGTGTCCACCCCTCTCCACCGGCCCCACAGAGGAGGGTGGAGGCCCTCACCAGGTCCTGTGGGGGCCGGTGCACCCGGAAGAAGCCCACCAGCAGGGTGGTAGGCAGCAGCTCCCACACGAAGAGGATGAGGCCAAACACCAAGTAGCCTTTGTTCCCCAGGTCATTTACCAGGTCCGCCTGTGGGAAGGAAGGGACTTGTGCCAGTCTGCAGTCATGCTAATGGGGCATGTGGACAGGACCCAGGCCAGCTGGGGGCTAGGCATCATGGCTACTAAGGGGGTGGGAGACATGCCAAATGCCCACCTGGTCAGATACATTGTACCAGTCGTAATCAAAGGCATCCAGCCGGCTCCGGGGGGCCAAGGCCAGGGCTGCCAGGTTGTAGCAGGCCCGGCTGGCATAGAGCAGGACCATGGCACCACCCATTGCAGCTGCCTGGCACACACTGGTCCCCTGGTACAGATGACAACAGAGGATCTTCAGGGAAGGAAGACTCCCAACTTCTTCTATAGCCTGAAGACCGATGCCCAAAGCTCCCAAAGGACACCTGGGCATCAGAGCTTGTGGCCCTACCTTGGCTTCCAGGTAGATGCTAGTGGAGGGGGCCCGCCGGGCCACAAGGCAGAGGCAGGCGGCAAGAGAGAGTGCACAGATGACGAAGAGGGAGTCGCTCACCAGGACTCGAACCAGCAGTAGGGCCCAGGGCTGTGCCCGGCGCCGGCGGGAGAGCACAGCACACAGCACATTCACCAGCAGAAAGAGCAGCGAGGCCCCCACGAAGGCCCCTCGGACAGCCAACCTAGAGCCCACAGCACAGTGAGCCCCAGACCACTGACTGCCCCTGGCACCCACCAACCACTCTACCTCCCCCAGGAGACCTGGTGTCAATCAGAACTCAGATTATCCAGTCTGAACTCTGTTCCTCCAGTCTTACAGATGGGGAAACTGAGGCCCAAAGAGGTCAGAAGGTGACTGACAGCTGTGGTACTTTGGAAAGAGCACCAGATTGAGAGTCAGAAATCTGTGTTTTAGCCCTGGCTCTGCCTCCTGCCAGCTCTGTGACCTTGAACATGTTGCTCTGCCTTGCCAGGCCTCAGTTTCTTCGCCTCACAAGTGATGATAATGTAACAGCCTCTCAGGTAAATTGTAAAAATGAAAGATGTTTGTGAAAGCTTCTTATAAATTGTAAGACACTGTACAAATGACAAGGGTATTGCTCCCCTAAGTCACCCAGAAATGCAGTTTGGCTTTGGTGCTTCCATGGGCTGGAGCCTCCAGCTCTTTCTCCATCATGGATGACAGTAATGCCCTCTCCCCTCACAGTGTCACGACTGCTGCTATTATCGTTGCCCTTCATACATGCAACGCCTCTGCTGAGCCATCTGCACCAGGTGCTTTAACTTTTCCAAGCTTTTCCACAAATATCCCCTGGGTTGTTCCTGCCTCAGCCCTGAGAGACCGGAAGGGACATCTACACAGGGCTGCTCCCTGCCCCTGACCTAGGGGCTGAGCCCATCATTTTCCCCGAGTACTTACAAGCCTCGGCTCATCTCTGGCCGACGCTTCGCCTTGGCCTTGAACACCACCTAGGAGCAGAGATGCCCATGACTCCCTTGGGTCTTTGGAGCTTGCCACCCCTACCCCCATACCCATTACCGTGGTTACCTGGGCAAAGTAGAGGTTCATAAGCGTCAGGGTGAAGAACTGCAGGCAGACAGGGCAGCAGTAGAGAAGCCAAAAGGGCAAGGGCCCCAGGCGGTTGGCTCGGGAAGTATCTCGGAAGTAGAAGGAGAAGAGGGTGGTACGCAAGGCAGCCCAGAGCAGACAGAGTGCCAGGAACACCGTCTGATAGCTGAGGCGCTTGTGCCCATACAGGAGCACCAGCCAGAGCTGGGCATAGACGGAGAAGAAGAGCAGGGCGTACAGGGTGGTATAGGCTGCGGTCAGCCCCAGGGTCACCGCAGGCGGCAGCGCAGGCACCAACCCGGCAGCAGGCACCAGGCCAGACAGGTTACTCTCCATGTCAGGAAGGGAGGCCTGAATCCCAGAGACAGAGATGGAGGGGCTGGCAGGGTGCCAGGGAAATAAATACTGAGGGGTGGGAATTGCAGGGTGCAGAGACAGAGATGGGGAGCTCAGGAGGAAATAAGTTGTGGCTGCCAGGACCCTCCTCCTCGACAGAAAGAGACCCTTGCCCTTGGGGAGCACAGGCAGCCTGGGCCTCCGGCCCTTCACTCAGGGGAGTGGAAGGGCAGTTTCTCCTCTCCCAGGCAGACAGGGTGGGAGTTAGGGAGTGTCTCCTCTCTGGGCCGACCCCAGAACCAGGGGTGGGGAGGGTGCAGAGGCCAAAGGAGAGGAATCTGTGGCCTTGATCGCTCGTGTCGTCCTGGCAGGAGGGGGAGAGCCGACCGATGCGCGTAAGCTTAGGGCAGCGGCCACAGCGTAGGGCGCCCAACGCCCTGCTCTCCCCCTCCTCAAGCAGGGGGGGCTCTCTCCCCTCCAATAATCCGGATGGGGAGCCTCTGCCTTCTGTTCTCGGGATTGCTGACGCCGACCCCACCCTACCCCCACCGCATCCAATCTCCAGCCCCAAGGGGCAAGAGGAGGCCGATGCCTGGTCCTCAGGAGGCAGCTGGGGGAGCCGGCTCCGGCCGCCGGGACCCGGGGCTCTGGCTCCCCTGCTCCCGCTGCTCGCGACGCTCCGCCCCCTCCTGCGCCTGCGCGGGTGCGGTTCGCTACGCAAATTACGCAGGGGCCGGCCTGGCTCCGCAGCCAAGCGCCGCACCCGGCGTAGGGCTGTTCGAGAATTGCCGCGAGCTGCGCCGCCGGCGGGCGCCGGGTGTTAAGCGAGGCGGCAAGTGGCCGAGTTGCGGGGGCCGTGCCGCAGCCAGCCAGGGACAGGGTGGGCTGTGTCCTGTGCCACCGGCCCTCGCTTGTTCGAGAGGCCGCCAGTTCCCACGCTTCTCTCCTCCATCCCCGAATCGGGATCGCGTCGCCCGGCTGGGGGCGGCAACGACTTCCCCTCACTTGGTCTCTGAAGGAAACTTCCGCCCATAGCCAAGATGGTCTCCGGGCCCCGCCCCCTGGGCCTTAACCCGCGGCCGAGTCCCGGGCGTGTCCCCCGCCGCTCCCGCTCACCTGAGCTCGCCGCCCGCCGGCGCCAAGCCCCGCGAGTGCTACGGTCCGCCCTCGCAGGGGCCGCCGTCCCTTCTCCCTCGCCTGGCGGTCATCCTACGCCAGGGAGGGGACTCCTTTCTTATCTCCAGTGCCCCCGAGATGGCGCGGGGAGATGTCCCTGATGCGGGCGGCGCAAAGCCTCCACCTCAGGGAGGAAGAGGAAGCGGGACTTCCCGACCAGGTCACCAGGCCCAGGCGGAGCAGTAACAATAACAATTGTATCCGACGGCTGAGCTTCAACTGCGGCTCTGCAAAGTGCTTTCACCCACAGTAATCACTCCTTTTACAAAGTTTTCACTGGCTCACGAGGGAAGTGTCATAATCCCCATTTTACAGGCGGGGAAACTAAGGCACAGAGGGGCTGAAGGACTTGACAGAAGAAGCAAGCCAGGTTCCACATGGGGACCCCTGAGAAACCCTCACCTGCCCCCACACACGCCCAAAGCGTGCGGAAGCCGAGAGCTGAGCCGCGGGAGAAGAGGGCGGGACAGAGGAGGAAGGCGGTGGGCGCGGAGTAGATCGGGCGGCGAGGGCGGGCCGGGCCAGGGACGGCCCCGCCTCCGGGCCAACCCGAGTGACATTTCGAGAGCTGATTGGGCCGGATCGGTGACAGTTCCCGTTACCCAGGTAACTAGGGCTGGGCGCCCTTAGTACCGGAGGGAGGCGGCGGACCCGGGTCAGGGGCCTAGAGATCGGGCTTGGGGTGAGACCTGGGTGCCGTCCCCATCGGCGGGGCGGGCCGGGTCCTGGGTCTTCCCCATAGCCCAAGGGCTCTGAGGGGATATTTAGGTTCCGGGCGGAGAACCTGAGTTCCCTACTGGGCCAGACTCAGCAGAGAGATGAGGGCCTGGGAGCGCTAGGGTGGGAGAGGGAACCAGGGGCACCTGCCTCTGCCTCCGACGGCTGCCGTTTGCCCCAGTTGTGCCCTGAACTACCTACCATCTTGTCTGCACAGCCCAGAGCATGTTCCAGATCCCAGAGTTTGAGCCGAGTGAGCAGGAAGACTCCAGCTCTGCAGATAGGGGCCTGGGCCCCAGCCCCTCAGGGGACCGGCCCCCAGGCCCCGGCAAGCATCCCTGCACTGCTCCAAGCTTCCTGAGGGACTCCAGTCACCAGCAGGGGCAGCCCAGCAGCAGCAGCCACCATGGAGGTAAGTACCCCCCAACCTGCCTGTCCACCTTATCCCCAGCCCATTAGCTCCCTCCACCTCAGCTGCATCCACACACACCCAGTGACGGCTTTGGGTAAGTACCTAACCTCTCTGACCCTCTGTCTCCTCTCTTGTAAAGCCGAGCAATTACTCACTACCATTACTGGACTTCAGGGTTAATTAGCAGGAATATATAGGAAGCACTTGATTATAGAGCTGGTGCCTGGTAAGTGCTCAAAAAAGCTAGTTGTTATTGTGGGGCCAGGATAGAAATTAGAGGCAGGCAGTGATCCAAAAAGGAAAAGTGACTTGCCTAAGGTCACACCTGCTTGGCATTGCCTTTCTTAGGAGGCAGGGCTGGAAGAGTCCTTGGTGCCCTGCCCAGGCTACATACATTCCCTGGGATTGGCCCTTCCAGCTCCTGGGTGTGTTCTTTCTCACCCTGTGGCTTACACCCACAGCAGGACTGTCCTTGCTCAGTTTCCAGGAGCAGATGACCCTGAGGGCCAGACAGCCCCCCCAGGTCACAGGCCCGTGTGGGGGTGGGAGGCATTGGCACCAACATGGAAGGATGGGCATGGAAGGGCAGTGGCCATTTCTCAGTGGTATCCACCTCCCCCATTCCCAGCACCAGCCTTGGCACCTGGAACAACCACAGAGATCTTCTGAGAACAAAAATCAGGTCATGTCACTTGACCGCCGAAGCTTAAATGACTCCCCTCCCCATTTTCAGGAGTAGGAAGGCTTATCTATCCTTCCCTTACACACTCTGCTCTCACAGACTGGACCCCCCAGCTTTACCTTCCAGATCTTGCACTTGCTGTTTTTCTGCTCACAACCCCCACCTGTTCTCCCTGCCACCTGGTTGTTCCGACCCACCTGGCGCTCACTCTCTCCACACAGTGAGTACTTGTAGTTTGCTGCAGGCTGAAAGGAGTCAGGAATCCTTGCCCCTGCAGAGCTTACGTTCTAATGAGTAGGGGAGACGGGCCAGGAGCAAAGAAACAAAAATGTACATTCTATAATGCGGCAGAAGGTGATATGCCCTGGGACGGTGGGCAAGACAGTACAGAGAATCCAGAGTCATGGGGGCTGGGGAGCGATCTTAACCAAGGTGGCCATGGCCAGCCTTGGCAAGAAGCGACACTGGAGCCAAGACGAGAGGGGAAGAGGGGCCACTCTGATACCAGAAGAGTTGCAGGCAAAGGGCAAATGCAAAGCCCTAGGGCAACACCTACCTGTTCCAGGCTAGTGTGGGCTAAGGGGAGAAGGGGAAGGATAGTTGGGAACCTGAAGTTGAATATCATTATAAGGACTTTGGCTCTGGCTTTGAGTGAAAAGCAGGGAAGGCTTTGAGCAGAGGCGGCACGGTCTGACTTAGGCACGCAGAGAAGCACAAGGGAGGTGGCGAGAAGGAGCTGGACACTGGGATGAGTGTGCCAGGAGGGCTGGCAGGACTTGCCAACTGACTGCATGTGGGGTGCGAGGGAGAGAAGAGTCCAGCCTGAGCACCCTGAAGGATGAGCTTGCCCTTAACAGAGATGGAACACTGAGGGCTGGGGGAAGATCCAGAACCCCATTTGGGCTGTGTCAGGCTAGAAGTGCCTTTTAAGCACCTAGGTGGGATTTCCAGTAGTCCTGGCAGGGAGGTGGAGTCCACCAGGGCCGGGCTTGTCTCAACCCAGTGCGGGGCAGGGCTGGAGGGGGTGCAGGAGGGAGGGGCAGTGTGGGGTGCAGGCTGGCTAGGCGTGAGGAGAGCAGCAGGCCGTGGGAATCCTCAGCATCACTGGAGATGGGATATTGCGGGGGGGGCGATCCAGACAGGCGGGACACAGCGGTCAGCCTATGGGAGTTATTTGGTGGTGACAAGGTCTAGGTTGTGGCCATGGGAACGAGAATCTGAAGGGAAGGCACAGAAAGGCTAGGACGTGGAGGACCACTCAGGTCCTGTGGCAAAAATAGGAGTGGTGGCGGACAGAGCGGCAGAGAACAGGAGTAACATGTCTCAAAAGCAAGTGATTTCCTATAAAAGGTCTGTAAGTGCCAATGACTTGCCAGAGCCTCAGGGCCTCTGCCCCCTGTGTGGGCAGGGCAACTCACTCTTCATACTCCCTGCCACCAGGCCCCTGCTGGACTGTTAGCGTCCCCAGGGCAGGGACTGCAGCCCAGTGCCTCGGATGGGCATGGGTGGTGGAAAGGCGTGGGCCAGACTGCGGGGTTCAAAGGCAGCTCTGCCCTTTATGAGCAGGTTGAACTTGAGCAGGTTAATTAACTCAATCTGCCTTAGTGTGTTTATCTGTAAGATGAGAATAGAAGTAGTCCCACCTCATAGGGTTGTAGTGAGGACCTGATGAGTTAATATAGGAAAAGTGCTTAGAAACAGTGCCTGGCACAGAGGAAGGGCTGCGTAAGTGTTTGCTATTCTTACTGTTGCTATGGTCGTTATTATTGTTACTATGAGTTGGCCCAGGCTCTGAGCAGATCTGGAGGTGCTCACGCTCAGCTCCTAGGGGGCCGTTCAACCAGTGCGAGTAGAGACATGAATATCCAGTGCTCCCCTGATGGTGGACAAGTGAAATACAGGTTAGAATTGGAACATTAGGGCCTTGAAGGCCACACCAAGGGTTTGGATTTTATCTTGTAAGCAAATAGGGAGGAAGCTATTGAAGGTTTAAGGTAGAGGAAGGACACACATATTGGGTTTTAGAGCAAAGGTTGGCAAACTACGCCACCGCCTAGCAGGCTAAATCCCTCTGTTTTTGTACGGCCCAGGAGCTAAGAATGGTTTTTATATTTTCAAATGATTGAGGCAGGGTGTGGTGGCTCACGCCTATAATCCCTGTATTTCTGGGAGGTCAAGGTGGGAGAATCAATTGAGGCCAAGAGTTCAAGACCAGTGAGAGACAGAACAATTAGCCAGGCATGATGGCGAGTGCCTGTACTCTGAGCTACTTTTTCTTTTCAAAAAGAAAAAGAAAATGGTTGATAAAAATCAAAAGAACAATATTTTGTAACACATGAAATTCAAATTTCAGTGTCCCTAAATAAAGTGTTAGTGGAACACTAAATACAGTGTGTTCATTTACATATTGTTTATGGCTTCTTTCAAGCTATGACCACAAAGTTGAGTAGTTGTCAGACACGTGTGGCCCACTGAACCTAAAATGTTTACTATCTAGCTTTTTACAAAAAACAAAAATATTTTCCAGCCCATGTTTCAGAGGTTTTTAGAGATAGGGTCTCACTCTATCACCCAGGCTGGAGTGCAGTGGAATGATCATAGCTCACTGTAACCTCCATACCTGGGCTCAAGCGATTCTCCTGCCTCAGCCTCCCAAGTAGCTGAGACTACCGGTGCATGCCAACATGCCTGATTAATTTTTAAAACTTTTTGGTAAGGCTGGGTGCGGTGGCTCACACCTGTAATCCTAGCACTCTGGGAGGCCGAGGTGGGAGGGATCGCTCAAGGTCAGGAGTTCAAAACCAGCCTAAGCAAGAAAGAGCAAGACCCCATCTCTACTAAAAATACAAAGAAATTAATTGGCCAACTAAAAAATATATATAGAAAAAATTAGTCGGACATGGTGGCATATGCCTGTAGTCCCAGCTACTCGGGAGGCTGAGGCAGAAGGACTGCTTGAGCCCAGGAGTTTGAGGTTGCTGTGAGCTAGGTTGACGCCACGGCACTCTAGCCCAGGCAACAAAGTGAGACTCTGTCTCAAAAAAAAAAAAAAACGCCAGGCGCGGTGGCTCACGCCTGTAATCCTAGCACTCTGGGAGGCCCAGGCGGGTGGATCGCTCAAAGTCAGGAGTTCGAAACCAGCCTGAGCAAGAGCAAGACCCCGCCTCTACTAAAAATAGAAAGAAATTAATTGGCCAACTAAAAATGTATAGAAAATATTAGCCGGGCATGGTGGTGCATGCCTGTAGTCCCAGCTACTCAGGAGGCTGAGGCAGAAGGATCGCTTGAGCCCAGGAATTTGAGGTTGCTGTGAGCTAGGCTGACGCCACAGCACTCTAGCTCGGACAAAAGAGTGAAACTCTGTCTCAAAAAAAAAAAAAACAAAAAACACTTTTCTGTACAGACAGAGTCTCACTATGTTGCCCAGCCTGGTCTTGAGCTCCTGGCCTCAAGTGATCCTCCCAAAGTTCTAGGATTATTGGTGGGAGCAACGCACCCAGCCAGAGTGTTTTCTGATTTCATCAGCTCTGAGCAAGGTGGAGCATGTTCTTTACTGGCCCGCCAAGGGTCTTGTGTACTGAAACACTTTAGTTCAGGCGAGGCCTGCAGGTGCTAGAAGCTGACAGGCAGTGAATGCCTGCTGGGGCCTGGGTAGCATAGGCCGCCTTGATGATCTGCCAGCAGAGTTTGCGTAGCCTGCATGTGGTAGAGGTAGGATACAAACCTAGCCCTGCCTACTGACACAGCTTCAGTGCTTCGAAAGGCTAGAACACCACTGTTTTAATTAAGTGTGCAAGGATGCTCATGGAAGCATAAACAGGATGTGTTCAGCCCCATCCACTCACCTGGAAGCCCAGTGGGTAAAGAACGTAAAGCTGAAGGTGCTGTTGCTGCAGCCTGGGGCACACACGCCTCTCTCCCCACCCCAGCCCCAGACTCTGGGAGGATGGCTTGAGTGGGTAGGCCTGGACACCCACCCTTGCTCACACCCAGAGGGGAGCCACACCCCTTACTTTCCCCAGAAAGGAGAGACTCTGGCCCAGGCCCCGCCCCACCCATCCCTTTCCCCCAGGGAGTTCACAGAACCTCCACTCTGGGGTGTTTTCCAGTAAATAGGAAGATACTTTTTAAAATTCAGTTTAACACAAATGGATGTCATTTTGATGATGGCTAGTTTAGCACTGCTAAATCCTTGGCTTTGGTAAGAATGCCCCACCCCACAGGAGGGGCTCTTAGCAGAACCCACACTAGCAGGAGGCCCAAGGGTGTGCTCCTTAACCTAGGCCCCCAAGGTGGCCGTGGTACAGCTAGAGGGGGCCTGGAGTGTGAGGGTTAAATACAAAACCCCTGGAGCCAGATTGGTCGGGCTTGGATCCAAGCTCTGCCGTCTATCTACTAGCCCTGTGACCTTGGGCAAGTTACCCTTTCTGCCTTAGTTTCCTCCTCTGTAAGATGGTGACCGTGAGGAACCTCCCTGATAGGGTGTGGTGAAGACTAAACAAATAAACACACGGGAGCACCTCCAACCTGACATGGCCAGTACTCTACTTGTTTTGATTCCTGTACCAGGGGCGGTGTTCAGGCCAAATGTGCACCTGCGGGTCACTCACCCTCCAACTGTGGGCCTTGCGTGTGTCAAGGGCGGTGGTCCTGTGGTCCTCCTGAGAACTAGTAGAGAGGAACAGCTGCCATTTCCTGAGCACTTAGGTGGCCAGGCAGGGTGTATCAGCTATGTGACCTCAGGCAAGTTTCTAGCCTCTTGGTGCCTCTGTTTCCCCACCTATAAAATAGGGAGAACTTGGTATCCGCCTCCCTGGGAAGCTGAGAGGCCCCAGGATGTGAAAGGGTTAGGGCAGGGTGCTCTCCTGGTCTCATTTGTTCTCGTGGTGGTCCTGGGAGATGAGCATCTGCCTCCATTTCACAGAAGACACTGATGCCCCCAAGGGGTTGGAGAATGGGCCCACCTAGCTACTGACCCCTGCTTCACTGTCCAAGCCCATTTGGGACTGCAAAGTGCTCTGCAGACAGGCCCATTGCCATCAGGGCTTTATCGATTCCTTGCTCTACAGCCTGCACCCCCAGCCTGACTCCCCACTCCCACCCTGCTCCTCCAGGGCCTGAGGTGTCCCCAACTTCCCTGCCTGACCTCAGGATGAGTCTGGGCTTTGGTAAAGCTCACAATAGCCAGGCACTCTGATTACATACTCTTTTTTTTTTTTTTTTTTTTTTTTGACAGAGTATCACAAGGTTGCCCAGGCTAGAGTGCCGTGGCGTCAGCCTAGCTCACAGTGACCTCCAACTCCTGGGCTCAAGCGATCCTCCTGCCT
>CAUYRT010013471.1:0-56660 GCA_963574885.1 Lepilemur ruficaudatus
CCTGTAGTCCCAGCTACTCGGGAGGCTGAGGCAGAAGGATCGCTTGAGCCCAGGAGTTTGAGGTTGCTGTGAGCTAGGCTGACGCCACGGCACTCTAGCCCGGGCAACAGAGTGAGACTCTGTCTCAAAAAAAAAAAAAAAACTTCCAGAAGAAAAGGGTCCTATTGTTTCAGTATATATTTCTTGGAAGAGAACAAACCTTTGTCAGAAAATCACCAATAAACTTTCTCTATGTCATTTGCTAGAAACAGGTCAGATTATATTTTCTTAAATCAGACATTTATGAAAGAAATAAGATTATGAATGGGTGAATTGAAATACTATCTTCCCCTGAAGATAGAGATGGCATTATACAATGTATGACATTTAGGGAGTAAAAAAATAAAGAAAGAGGTAACAAGTAATGGCTAATATTATAACTATTCATTTATGGTTAAGTAAATTACCTATTTTTAACTAGTTCAAATATTTTATTTTATATTTTTCTGTGGATGCTATTAAAGTGTATCACTCAGATCTCCAGGAGCATAGCCAACCAACAGCCTCCATGATCCACTGAGTTGCACTGAAATCTGAAGATTTTTCCTGCCTACTCCTGTTCCCTCCCTCTTTACTGTATTCAGGACTTTCCCCGAAAGGTTTTATACACCTCTAGTTCTGCTTTTTGGAGGACCGAAGCTGAGATGTTATTTAATCATTTGATGCATCCCAAGGTGTGATATATAGTGTAAGGTATTTCCATCTATACTGATAATTATTCAGTTATTTAATTGTTGATTTTACTTAATTATATATTCTATGAACCAAGCTCCGTGGTAGGCAACAGGGATATAAGAATTATAGAAAAGTTTACTTCTCTCAAGTACCCACAGTTTTAAAAGTTGATCAAGGCGGTAAATATATAAAAATAGAAAGCACTCTAAATGAGGTATAAACAAAATTTGAAAACTCTGTGGAGGAAGATACCAAACCATTCTCCTTTGGAAGTCAATATAGACTATCAAAAAGTTTCTATTAAATTTGAATTCCCTGGGTGGAACATAGAGGCATCTGCTTCTATAATGTATTACGACAATGTTAGCTGTAACAAGATAGATCTAAAAGGGTGTAATGGCTCAAACCAAATAGACATTTACTTTTTATTTATGCAACCATCTCAGGTTGGTGGGGGCATTCTTCTCCATATATAGTTACTTGGAATTCACTTTTGAAGTTAGGGATACAGTTGTGTGATTCGGTGGAGTATGTAGGGAATCGAGGAGACAAATGGAAATTCAGCAGGCAACAATTGGTGCCCAATGCTATAGTAATTCATGTGCAGTTTTGTAAATATCCCATTCCATTTTGGTTAGTTTGAAGATTTGATTTTATATGTTTGTGGCAGCCCTCAAAGTCTGCCACTCAGATATCCTTCCAGAGAGAACTTGAGGGGAAAAACAAGAAAGACCCCATTATGTATGTGATGATTTTATTGGTGAGGAGTAAAAATGGCACGTCTCTTTTGCTCACGTTCTTTTGTCTGGAATCCAGTGATCTGGCATATCCAACTATGTGGGGAATTGGAAAATAGTGTCTGTGCCAAGAAAGAAGAAACTCAGCATTCCCTACTACACAGGTATGAATAGTGTGCACAATGGTACTGAGTTGTTAAAGTTCTCAGGAGTTTTGCAGAAGTAAGAATTTAATATAGTTTGAGTGTAGGTTACATGAGTGAAACGAAAGTTAATGAGGCTGAAGAAACCAGTAGTTCTTCCAATGCTATTAATTAAACTCCTAAATTTATGCGGAGATTTTCAAGCTTATTTAATGCTACTAAAATTTTATATATAATTCAATCTATTTTTTGGCATCTTATCTTTTCCCTTGGTCAATTCTGCTATTTTGTGACATTATTACACTGTTCTAATTATTTTACAGGAATTACAAAGCAAAGGGAACTCATTTGAATAGAACTATCAGTGTAATTATTTCTTAATTATAGACAACAAATTTGAACTAACACCAAAGCTGATAGTTAATCTGGCCTTCATTTGTTTAGGGTTACTTAAAGTAGAAAATTTGCATTCCAATGCTGTATGTATTCAACAATATGTGTTTCCAAAAAGAAACATCTAAAATAGCAGTATAACAAATTCCTCTGGCATAAATAAATAAATAAATTCCATCGTCCTTAGGACACATTTTTACCTAGGTCCTCTCTAGCACCTTCAAGTTATTTCACTAATTGGGGGGATCAGGATACTTTGTGTTTCAATATTTCTCTGAATTACTTAAACTTATTTAGATATAAATGGACTTTCAGAGATACCCTTATTCACTCATTAGATTGGCAATAACATCAACAACAAAATTTGACAATAAAAAGGACTGGTGGGACTGTGGGGAATGAGAATTCTCATAACACCGCTGCTAAGAGTGTAAATTGGTAAAAATGTTTTATAGCACAACTTGGCAGTACTTAGTAAAACTAAAAATGTACAGTGCACATACAGAAGCTCAATAATTCTGTTCTAAATAATTCTCTAAAGAACATTTTCACAAGTACAGACAGAAATTTCCCTTTAGCAGAGTTCAGAATGAAAAAAAATATTGAATCAACCCAAGTGCTTCTCATTAGAGGGATGGATAAATAAAATGTGATATATTTATGAGATAAAATTCTGGAATTCTACCGTACAGATAAATGATTGACCTAGAACCACATATAGAATATGACAGATAAAAAAAAAGAGTAGGAAAAAAATAAGGTATAGAGTGATAGGTTTGGTATCACATATTATGCAAATTAAACAAAATACACCTCTAGCAGAGGAACACAAGTAATGGCTCTGGAGAGAGAAACAAAAGGTGATTCCATCTTATCTGTAATATTAAATTTATTAATCTAAGATATAAGGCAAGTATGACCAAATGTGAGAAACTTCATCTTAGGACGTGTGTATTTATTTTATTTTTCTTTGTGATTTTATATTTTTAAAGTTTCTTAGAAAAAAATATTTTTAAAAAATTATGAAATGTACACATGATTCCTAACTAGAGTTAAATTAGTGGACAATAATAAATATTGTTAGTCCTTAGGGCCTTAGATTTAGAGGGGGAGGCTGGAACATGATAAATGCTATTACTTAGTCTGATGTCTGTTCAATATTCTATGTGGATAGCATCTCAGAAAGACTGAGTTAAACTAATCTACTTGTGCACAAAATTAACTTGTAAATAGAGTGCTCCTCAGCACCAGGAGGAAGGTAACATTTTGCAAATCTCTACAATGTCAGCCAGTGAGTATTTGAGGAAACATAATTCTTAACATAGATGAGTTAAATTTTTAAAAATGTGTAACATAGGGATTTTCACAGGGAAGGACGACTTGTTTCTATAACAAATGACTTAATTTTCATTTTTTTTTTTTTAAGATAGGATCTTACTCTGTTGCTCAGGCTGGTCTCAAGCTCCTGGCTCCAAGTGATCCTCTTGCCTGGGCCTTTCAAAGTGCTGGGACTACAGACATGAGCCACCACACCCAGCCTAGTTGATAAAATTTTAACATCTGTTTTGTCAGCTCAGGGATCTATTTTGTTTCTTAGGATATTCTTCTTTATTAGCAACAATTGTTTCCAGAATAGATGGATGAGATTGTTGTGTTTATTAAAAGGGATATTATGCATACAAATAGGTTCTCAAATAGAACCTGGCAAATATCAAGAGTAGGTATTACTGTTACTAAAGAATAATTCTATCCATGTGATTTTTCTAAATTATTTTTTAATTGACATATAATAATTGTACATATTCATGGGGTGCAGTGAGATGTTTCACTCCATGTGTACATTTTGTAATGACTGAATCAGGGTATTTATCATTTCCATAATCTCAAACATTCATTGTGTCTTTGTGGTGAAAACAAAGTTCTCTCTTTTAGCTATTTTAAATTATATCTTACAATATTATTAACTGTATTCACCTTTCTTCACAATAACATGCCAGAAATTTTCTCCTATTAACTGTGACCCTGTACCCATTTGATCAGTCTTTTCTTATTCTTCCTTCCACCTCCCTTCTCCCACCTCTGGTAACCACTATTCTACTCCCCACTTCTGTGAGATCACCTTTTTTAGATTCTGTGTATGAGTGATATTGAGTGATATCATGCAGTATTTGTCTTTCTGTGCCTGGCTCATTTCATTTAACATAATGTTTTTCAGGTTCATTCACATTGCTGCAAATGACAGGATTTCATTATTATTTACAGCTAAATGTATTTAATTGTGTATATATACCACATTTTATTTATCCATTCATCTGTTGATGGGCATCTGGATTGATTCCAGATCTTGGCTATTGTGAACAGTGCTGCAGTAAACATAGGAGTGTGGGCATCTCTTAGACATACTGATTTCATTTCTTTGGGGCATATACCCGGTAGTGCAACTGATGAATAATATGGTAATTCTATTTTTAACGTTTTGAGGAACCTCCATTAGTGGCTGGACTAACTCTAAAACAGTGTGTAAGAGTTCCCCTTTCTCCGCATCCTTGCCAGAATTTGTTACCTTTTGACTTTTTAATAATACCCATTCTAACCAGGGTGGGGTAATATCTCATTATGGTTTTGATTTGCATTTCCATAATGATTAGTGATATTGAGCATTTTTTCATATACCTGTTGGCCATTTGTATGTCTTCTTTTGAGAAATGTCTATTAGGGCATTTGCCTATTGTTTAATCATATTATATTTTTTCTATTTTGCTACTGAGTTTTTTGAGTTCCTTATATTTTCTGAGTGTTAGCCCCTTGTCAGATGTATAGTTTGCAAATATTTTCTCCCATTTTTTAGGTTTTCTCTTCACTGTGTTGATTGTTTTCTTTGCTGTGCAGAAGCTTTTTAGTTTGATGCAATCCCATTTGTCTACTTTTGCTTTCGTTGCCTGTGCTTTTGAGTTCTTGTCCACAAATTCTTGCCTAGACCAAAGTCATGCATCATTTCCCCTATGTTTTCTTCTAGTAGTTTTATAGTTTCAGGTTTTACATTTCAGTATTTAATCCATTTTGAGCTGAGTTTTGTATATGATGAGAGATAGGAATCTAGTCTTATTCTTCTATTCATGTAAGTTTTTTAACTGAAGCCAAATTGTGCAATTCTTTCCCATGTTTTTCTTTTTATGAGATGCTAATAAAAATTAAGAAGCAGAATACTATTAAATAATTGGAAAGTAAAAAGAGAATGATTAATCAGAAGACAGACAAGCACTGTTTTGTTAAAATTATGGAAAATAATAGTATTTTACCTGTAATGGCTTCCTATCCTCGTAACAACTTTACGATATTAACAAGCTGGTTTAATAATCTACATACACGTTGCTTTTGCACCTTATTCTTTCCCTGCAACATCCCATTTAAGCCCTAATTGGGATCTTGACTGTCTCAGTGTCCCTAATGACAAGCTGGTACTTTGTGAAACTCAAACTATGTGCGAGTGTCAAAGTTTTCTATTTATTTATAATCATTCACCTAAGCCACCTGAAGGCTATGAAGGGAAACACCGTAAAAGTCTCACTTTCAGCTCTCATTTAATCACAACCAAATTGCACCTTTAGGGCTTTGCTCATCACTTGGGCAGCAAACATACATCAGTGCCCTCAACCAGCTACACATAGCAGAACAGAAATAAAGGGCAGAAAATAAACAACCTCAACCTCAGGAAGAGTTGTTGCCTCCAGAGAGTGCTACTGTGTCAGGCAACTGTCTTCTCTGAGCCTCCACAGTGGAGAATTCTCCCCATCTGAGCACTTCCAGTGCGGATCTGTAATTGTCCATTTTCCTGTTTGTTTCCCCTGCTTGCTTCCTACAGATCTCAAGGCAAAATTGGTACCAGGTTCATATCCATCCCCAACACAAAACACAAGTATTAAAAAAAAAGATAGGCACTGGTCATTTTTTGTCTGAATGAATAAAAAAGTAAATGGTTAGAAATCCTACTAGTTTTTCTCCAACCCAAAAATATACATTGTGATTCACCGTTGTCTAAGTCTTTTGTTTTTACTGATTCTTGTGTGAATCTCTACTGACATTGAGACAAAAAGGACATGAATAAATTTGTCCTTTGACTGAGATTGTGTCTCTACTATGTGGGCTAAGATTTGAAGCCTCTTGTTCCCTAGAGCCAGAATCCTCTGCCTCCCTTACACATTTCGTGTCTACTCAGCCAACCCAGTCTTGCTTTGGCCACGCTTTCCCTCAAGAATTTACACTGTCAGAGAAAGAAAATAAAAAGTAGGTTCTGGAAGTATGAGATTTTTATGAGAAATGCAGTTTACATGTGGTGGAAGACTAAATAACAAAATACTAACCAAAGGATCACAACAGGCTTCTAAGAGAGTGAAGGAAAACAATATAGAGAAAGCAGCATGGCAGTGCAGGGAGCTCCCTGACAAGGAAGTGGAATTTACTGTAAAGGAAAATACATAACTAAAACATTTTTTTAAATGGAGGATTAGTTTCTAGATCTGTGAAAAATGATGTTGGTAGTGCAAGTAACATTCATCGGGTGTTGGGCGAGGGGGTGGGTAAATTCATAGCTAATGGGTGCGATGTGCACTGTCTGGAGATGGGAACATTGTAGGTGGTGCAAAGGCAATAATATATGTAACTCTGACATTTGTACCCCTGTAATTTGAAATAAAGAAATTAAAACAAATAAGATGAAGGACTAGAGGGCTTTTGGAAGACAGACAAAACTCTCAGCTGACATTTATTGAGCTAATGTACAGTTTTATCTATATTGATCTATTAAAGTTTTATATTAAGCCTCAGAAATAGTACTATTATTATTATTATTCTTACTATTTTCAGAAATGAGGAACCTATGGCACAGAGAGGACACAATGATTTGCCAAAAGTCACACATCTAGTCAATGTCAAGATCAGGGTCCAGAGTTATTATTTCAACGTCTACATTACCTTGCCTTGTGAAGGATTAATTCTGAGAAATATATATTGCTAAATGTAATGGTTTAAGGTTTCTAGACTGATCACATCCTTCAAGTGATACTAACACCATGTAAAAGAGACAGAAATTCAAATGTGCCATCCCCCTGTTTCAATTACCCCTCATAAAGATTCTAGTTAAAGGTAACAAACAAGACCACCCCATTAACAGCATCTTCTACCACTTCACCTCACTTAATTTCTGTTACAGCCGCAACAAATGCTGACTTTGCTATGCTATTGAACAATTTTGTTCTTTCCCAAAAGATATCTATTCTCCCTGGAATGCTTTTCCTATCCATTTTGCCCAGGTTATTCCTGTAGCAGCTGGTTAAAAAGTTGTCTTTGAATTCCCAATACATGTTCACTCCTATTTTATTATACTGTCTGTGTATCTAATGGACTGTATTACTTTAAAGATAATGTTCATCTTTGCCTGTCAAGGGTTTATAGTAGGTTCTCAATAGATGTTAAATATTAAATGAAAGAATGGGAGATTGAGACTTGGACGTTTTTCCTAAAGTAAATCTTGCAGAATGTCATGAATCTCCATTTAAAAGTGAGACAAGCAAGATGTGTAGACAATTTCCTGTTACTAGGACTTACACGTGACTCTAACTATTCTTGAATATGCAAGAATATTTGAAAAACATAGATTGTACTTGTTTTACCCTATTTTACCACAATTTTGAATGCAAAGTATTAAAACCCAGTCAGAATACCAAACCAAGTAACTGATTACTGAAATGAGAATATAAATTAACTGGATTTAATTAATTAAGGATTCAAAATAATAGCCGTCATTAGGTAATTGTTTGACTGAATTTATTCATATGGTCAGCTCACAGATCCTGCACGCAGGCAGAGAAATGTGCTGGCAATGAATAGGTGTCCATAAATATACTTCTCTCTCTAAAATAGGTTATATGTAAACATAAGGTATTACTTATAACTGTCAATAGAAGAAAGTACGAAATGAGATATTTTATTGTTCCCATTCTCATGTTATGTCTTTTTCTCCTTCAGAAAAACACTAAAGAAACTATAAAAATAAATCTATCCACAAAACGACTGGCTCACAGGATTCATTTTCGTTGTAGCCATAGTTCTCCATCTCAGTACCCTGTACAAGGTAAACAAAGCAGTAGGGTACAGAAGTATCGATGTAATTGCATCCTCCTATTTTCTTTACTTTGTGCTTCAATAAATCTAGGCTAGAACATAAAATTGTTTCCTTAATAAAACTGAAAGAACTTATATCTTTCATTTAAAATGGCTTGGTTTTACTGATTACAAAAGTGAAACATAGTTGAAAATTCAAATAATATAGAAATGTGTAAAGTTGAAATTGAGGTTCACAGATAATCCAGCACCCAGGAAACATTGACTGTTAATAGTTTAATGTATCCACTTCTAAATTCCTAATACACACATAATAAACAGCTATATTTTTTAAAAAATTTGATCCATCCTAGACATGTTCTGTGAAACTTGTTTCTTCCTAACAATATATTGTTACTTCTTAGGACAACGTTTATGCATCTACCAGATTCTTTTAACAGTTAACTGCCGTTTGTCTTATAGATAAACCTTATTTGCTGTAACCGTTGCTCCCGGATATGAATAATGTTGCAGTGTTTTTGTTTGTTTGTTTGTTTTTGTGTGTGTGAGAGAGAGACAGAGAGAGAGAGAGCCCACAGAAAAATATTTTTAAAGGATAAGTCCTTAAAACCCGATTGGTTAAATTACTTTTAAAAGGTGATGAAATTTGCTAAATAGCCTTCATAGAATGTTGTACAAATTTATACTCTTGTAAACAGCCAATGTTAATGCAATTTTTCTCATCATCTTCCAACTTCCAGAATACCGCTGTATATTTATTAGTTTTTTATTCCAAATAAACCTAACATTCTTTCAACTTTAAAATAATTCTCTTGTTCTTTTCTATTTTTGTGATTATATTGTCAAAAATAAAATGCAAAGTTAATATCCTTTCATAACCAGAAATGAGGCATGTGTCTATTTTTGAGGTTTTATTAAAGTGGCCCAATCAAAATTTTCTTTGCATAAGAATTGCAGGTATCTCGTAATTCCACCGTGTTGTGTTGCTGTTTTTATTTTGGCCGTAACGCTACTATGAATGAAATAATCTATCCCGCTATATTTATGTCACTGTTCCTTTATAGAGAAACGATTGGGTTGCTAACTATATATTTACTTGTAACCAACAAGTTTAATGAGCTCTAATGTCTTGAAAATATCTTCATATGGTTCTTAGCAATATTTCCAGGTACACAACTCTCCATGATTTCTTTGTCTTCTGATATTTATAATATATGATACTATATTCTAATAATATGTAAAACAACATAAAATCTTGTTATGTGTAATATAAAACATATAATGCATTTATGTTATTTCATGTTCTTCCTTGATGGCATGGACTAATGGTATTCAGAACAGTGCCTGGTTTCACTGAAGATTTTCACTCTTCAGCATTTTATAGTAAACTGATTTGTCTTATATAATGACTTTTAGTTTGTATTTAACTGTTTCCTATATTAATATTTTAATCTGTGATTTATTTTTATTAAAAATTTGCCTCACATTTTTGCCCATTGTTTTTATTTTAACATGTTGATGTACCATTAAATATATATATGTGCAACATACAGTTCTTGCTACATTTTACAGTCCACTTCTTTTTAAAAAATAAATTTGTTCCGTTTACCCCATGATTGTATCAGAAAGCCTTATTTCCTTGATTCTGTATATGCAATATCTTAGTATAATAGTATATAAGCATGGGTTTTGTCCAATGTTTTTCAATCTTCTCTAACATCTAGCCCTCCATAATTTAGAATTCTAACCTACTTTTACTAGTGGTTACCTTTACAAAATTAAATATTTTTAAATATCTATCTCAATGATAGAAATTAAGAAAGTTAAGATAGGATTCAGGAAAGCATAAGTTACTATAAATATTTGTGGTAGAAAGAATGTTAGTCCAGGAAATTGGAGGTTCACCCAGCACTGGTTGGAGGGTGGATGACAGACAGTGATGCAGCAGATCATCTCAGCTACTTCCAATACCAAAGACTCTTAAGACTCTTAGTAAAGCCGTTTCCATCATCCCAGCTGCCAGCAAAAGGGAAGTGGTGAGTCATAAGAACTTTCTTGCAAACTTGTGAATTTCAAGAGTGACAAGACCTGCCACATACTACCTCAGTTTCCTGAATCACCCAATCAGGTGTTCTCAAGAGCTCACTGTCAGACTGCCTGCCGCTATCAATGAAAAATAAGGGCTGTTCCTTGGCTTTTGCCTCATTGGCAAGTTGATCTCTTTGACACACTGCAACCCAGAACTAAACATGGAAACCCATTCAGGGAAATTTATTTCTAAGCTCCTTCTCTGTGATGCAAAGAATAAATGTAGATAAGAGAATGCATGGATGCAGAATGAAAAAAAAGTAAGGCATATCTATGTCACAAAGCCATTAAACTAATGAACAAATTCCAGATGCCTTTTTACCCCATCTATGTGAATTTTTTCTTTTTCTTTGAAATTTCTGGAAGGACTTGCCCAAGCTATTGTCAACAAACTACTTTTACATTATGTGGTTTATATTTCAAAAATTGCATTATAGCAAATACATTCTGTTTTGCTACCCCAAATAATTTCAGATTTTAAGTTTTCAATCCTATCTTCGATCCCTATACTTACTGCCAATTTTCATTTCCAAGTTTTTATTAAATTTAATTTTGTGTTGATGGGATTATATCTATGGATGTATCTATTTAATGAATAAACTATTTTGTTAAAGATACTGATAATATATGTTCTTAATTTCTGTTGTCTGTTCTTCATCTCTGTAATATTTTATCTAATTACTTTGTCTTTCTCTCTTTTTACTTATTTTGTATAATTTTTCTCAAATATTTTATGCCATTAATTCAGATGTTTAGAATATTTGTGAACTTCATTGCCACTATTATGATTTTTAGGTTTTTCTTTATTTTCAAACTAATATAATTTTTTAAATTTTTAATCGATACATAATAAATATACATATTTTGGGGGTACATGTGATAATTTAATACATTCCTATAATTTGTAAAGATTAAATCAGTATCATTGGGAGAGCTATCCCCTTAAATATTTATCTTTTCTTTATGCTGGAAACATTCTCCTTACCTGTTATTTGTTTATTATACGTTTCTATTTCTTCATGGTTCAATCTTGGTAGGTTGTTTATGTCCAAGAATTTGTCCATTTCTTCTAGATTTTTCTATTTGTTGGCATATACTTATTTATAATAGTCTCTTATGATTCTTTGTATTTCTGTGGTTTCAGCTGTTATGTCTCCTTTTTTGTTTCTGATTTTATTTATATGGGTCTTGTCTCTTTTGTTCTTAGTCTACTAAGCCTTGTTGATTTTGTTTATTTTTTCAAAAAAAACCAACTTTTCATTTTGTTAGATTTCTGTGTTGATTTTTTGGTGTCAATTTCATTTATTTCTGCTCTGACTTTTCTTATTTCTTTACTTCTACTAATCTTGGGTTTGGTTTGTTTGTTATTTTCTAGTTCCTTGAAATTTATCATTAGGTTGTTCGTTTAGTCTTTCTACTTTTTGAGGTAGGTGTTTATTTCTACAGACTTCCCTCTTAGTATTGTTTTTGCCTGTCCCATAGATTTTGGTATGCTATATTTACACTTTCATTTTTTAAAAGAATTTTTAGATTTTTTCTTCATTTCTTTATTGAACCATTGGTTAGTCTGTAACATCTTGTTTACTTTCCATGTGTTTGTGTGTTTCCCAAGGTTCTTCTTGTTAATTGATTTCCAGTTTTATTCTATCATCAACAAACAGACTTGATGTGATTTCAACTTTTTAAAATTTGTTGAAACTTGCTTTGTGGCCTAACATATGGTCTATTCTGGAGATGTTCTGTGTGCTAATGAAAACAACATGTATTCTTCAGTATTGGGTGAAATGTTCTGTAAATGTCAGGTAGACCTATTTGGTCTACTGTGTGGTTTAACTTCGAGAGTTTTTTTGTTGATTTTATGTTTGGATGATCTGTCCATTACTGAATGGAGTGTTGAAGTCCTCTACTATTATAATATTGCATTCCACCATCTCTCTGTAGATCTATTAATGTTTGCTTTATATACTTGGGATCTCTGGTGTTGGCAGCATAGATATTTATAATTGTTATAACCTCTTGCTGAAATGACCTTTTTGTCAATTGTATAGTAACCTTCTTTGTCTCTTTTTATAGTCTTTGATTTGTAGTCTATTTTATCTGATGTAAGTATAACTACTCTTGCCTTTTTTCATTTCCAGTTGCATGAAATATCTTTTGACACCCTTCATTTTCAGTTTATATGTCTCTTTACAGGAAAAATGGGTTTCTTGTAGGCAGCATATAGTTTCATCTTGTTTCTTTATCCATTCAGCCACTCAATACTTGACAATTGGATAATTGAGTCCATTTACATTCAGTGTTATTATTAATAAGTAAGGATTTACTACTGCCATTTTGTTGCTTCTTTTCTGGTTGTTTTGTAACGACCTATATCCTTTCTTACTGTCTTCCTTTGTGGTTAAGTCATTTCTCTGATAGTATGTTTTAATTCACTGCTTATTTTTAGTGACTATGTTACAGGTTTTTGTGTTAAAGTGGCCATAAGTTTACAGAAAATGTCTTTTGCAGCAACTTGGATGGAACTGAAGACCATTATTCTAAGTAAAATATCTCATGAAAGGAAAAACAAATACCAAATGTTGTCAATTATAAGTGGTTGCTAAACAATGAGTATATATTGTCATAAAGTGATGTAATGGACATTGAGAACTAAAAAGGGGGAAGGTGGGAGGGAAATGAGGGATAAAAATCTACCTGTAGGGTACAATGTACCCCATTATGGTGATGGGTATAAAAACCCTGACTTCAGCATTATACAATTTATCCATGTAACAAAAAACATTTGTACTCCCAAATTAACTGAAGTTTAAAAGAAAAACATATATATATGTTGTTTTAAAGAGATGACTACTTACCTTAGATCAAAAGAAAAAATGTAAATGAACCAAGAAAAAATGAAAAATAAAACCCTCTACACTTTAACTCCATTAATTCCACACATTTTGACCTTATGTTATCTAAATTTACATATTTTATATTGCCTACTTATCTCTTAAGTTGCTATAGGTATTGCTGTTTTTGATTTGTCTTTTGGTCTTCATACTAGAGTTATGAGTAGATTGTAAACCACAATTAGGGTGTTAAAGTATTCTGAGCTTGTTCATGTACTTAATGAACCCAGTAGGTTTTATATTTTCAAAAAATTTCTTCTTGCACATTAGGGTTTTTTCATTATAATTTAAGAATTTTCTTTAGAATTTCTTATAAAACAGATCTGGTAGTGGTAAATTCTCTATTTTTGTTCATCTAAAGAAGACTTGATCTCTTCTCCATATTTCAAAGATACTTTTGCTGAATACAGTATTCTTGCATGTGAGTTTTTTTTTTTTTCTTCCTCTTTCAGTACTTTAAAATATATCATTCCACTCCCTTCTGGCCTGTATGATTTCCATTGAGAAATATGTTGCCAGGTGAATTGAAACGGCTTTATATGTTTTTTGATTTTTTTCTTGATGCTTTTAAAATCTTCTCTTTGTCCTTGACCTTTGACAGTTTGATTGTTATATACTTTGGGATAGTCTTATTTGGGTCCAGTGTTTTTGTTGTTTTCTAAACTTCCTGTATGTGGATATTTATGTTTTTCTCAAGTTTTAGAAAGTTTTATATGATTATTTCTTTGAATAAGCTTTCTACCCCTTGCTATTTATCAAGTGCTTCTTGAACACCAGTAATTCTTATATGTGCTCTTTTGTGATAACCTTCTATATCTAGTAGGTGACGCTCATTACTCTTCATTCTTTTTCCTGTTTTTTCCTCTGAGCATGTACTGTCAAATAGCCTGACTTCAAACTCACTGATATTTACTCAATCCACTTTGCTCTTCAGAGTTTTTAATGAATTTTTCAGTTCAGTAAATGTATTTCTCAATTCTAGATCTCTGGGTTTTTTAAATTATTATTTCTATCTCTGTTAAAATACTCTGATAAATGTTTGAATTGCTTTTTGCTGTTGTAGTTGTTATCTTGGAGATAACTAAGTTCCCTTAAAATTGATATTTTGAATTCTTGGTCAGAGAGTTCACATATAACCTTACTCTCAGGGTTGGTTACTGGTTCCTTGCTTTGTCCATTTGAGGAAGTGATGGCTCGTTGTTTGGTATTGTTTCTTGTGGGTATATATCTATGTTTTTGCAGTGAAGGATTAGTTATTTATTCCAGTCTTCTTTGACTTGTTTTGCTTTTTATTGGATATGATTGCTTGGAGATTCTTTGTAATTCCCCTCTCTTTTCTTCTTTTTCTTTTTTTGTTTTTTATCACTAGGTTGATACCTCCTTTTCAGCACTAGATGGTGCCTTAAGCCCAGGTTTGCCTCATATTAAGTGACTTATCAGTGTGTGGACCCTCCTGAATGGGGGAGGTCCCAAAAGGTATATCCTGATGATGTGAGAAGGCGGGCTAAAGTTTTGTGCCCAGGGGACCCATGGAACAAATCTCCTGCATTGTAGTGCTGTTGAACAGCCACTCTGATCTGTTGTCTCTCTTTGGCCAAGTTACAGAGTAGATTTTCCAGTCCTGGGAATGGCGGTCCTGCCTCCCCTCTTAGTCTTTGGCTATCCTCAAGGATATTTCTCCCTCCTGGTACTAACAGTACTTCCTGTGAGTTGAGGCAGGGACAGATTTCTTATCAGGGAACCCATGAAGGTAGAGAAGTTGTTTGTCCACTTCAATTTCACTTTTTCCAATGTAGAAACTGAGAGTCTGGGGAAAGTTTTCACACTCTTGGTGCCAGGCAGATTGGGGGAAAGGGTATAGTGGATATGGAAATACAATTCTTTTGTTGCGAGCTTGGAGTTTTTTCACTTCTCTGTGGCCCTGGGGACTGTCTCATTCTTATATTTGATTTCTGGGATATTACTGGTGATAATCTTGGCACTACATATTTATTTTTAGTTTTCTGAGGGCTGGAATGAAGCCAGCTTGCTTCTACACTGACATTTTGGAACCAGAAGTCCTCAGGCCCATAATATAATTTTTAAATTTCTTCTTGCCTCCCTATGTTGTCTTTGAGAATATTGCATTACTACACTTCTTGTTTTTTTTTCCCCATTAATTTTTGTGTGTAATAAAACATACTTAGGGGCAAGCAGCATGAATGTACTGCTTAAAATTATTATGTTTAATAGAAATATTAAAACTCCAGAAGCTTCTTGCATGTCCCATTTTAATCATAACTGTTCTTTTTTATAAATATTTCTTGGCAATCTTTATAGTTTTGTGAAATATGAGTAAATCCTTATACCACGTAATATAGTATTGTCTATTAAGGGCCTTAATATGAAGGGAATAATTGTGACTTTTTTTTCTATATTCACTGTGTTTAGTTATCAAAATTGCATTTTCATTAATATTCATTATACCTTGTTTGAACACACCGCTGTTTATCCAATTCACTTTTGATGAACACTGTGTTTATGGCAGTTTTCAACTCTTATGAAATGATAGACATGAATATTTTATATGTATCCTTGTTCAAAATGTACATTATTTTCTCTAGGGCTTTGCATCTCAGTATGTCATCACGTGGAAGTATCAGCATCACCTAAGGCCTTGTTAGAAATGTACTAACGGTCTACCAAGAACTAATAAATTTGAATCTTGAACAAGAACTTAAAGTCACAAATATATACATTAAATATGAGAAACGATGCTCTGTCTTACATTCATAGCAGTATATTTGCTCATTGATAGGATGTACATATCATCTATAATAGTTGATAATGACAGGCTGTTTCACAAAGAGGTTGGTTTCACACTTCCACCAGCAGAGAATGACTTTTTCTTGTGCTGCATTCTCTTTAGCATCTGTAATTCCAATTACTTTCAACTTTTGTTAGGCAGGTGAGATATTGGTATCCCCCTGTGGCTTATATTTAACTTTTTTTTTTTTGGCTTAGAATCTATGATATGTTAGTGTAATTTTGTCTCTTTTGCATGTTGTTATTTTTATTATATTTATTTTTAAAGATATGAATTGAATTGAATTGATTGACTTTAGATCCCTAACCTGTGATGATCTCTCTGTGATGGGTAGCTGCTTAATAAAAGAACACAAATTTACAAAATCAAAACTATATTATAGCAAAATGATTACATAAATATAATAAAATATTGCTGAGAAATGATCTGGTAAATACAATATAAGAATTTGTGAACTTGATCTAGAAATATACCTTTTATCAATATCCCTTATTTCCATATATTTTGTCCATCTGTGAGGTATGGTAGTTAATGGAAATAGAAAATAAACTTGGCATTAGCTCACCATTCCTCATGGTCAAAAGAGCATAACACAAGCAGGCATTTCACTTAAGCTATGCTTTAAATGAAATATAGGTCTTTTAGGTGAAGCCATTCTGAGTCATATTGGAGAAAAAGCCACTGAAAGACCTTTTGGATTACATTTAAGGTAAAATTGGATAATATTCTATGCATTTTTAAAACTTAATTATAGCTTTTAACACTTCAAAAATATTTAATACTGGAATCAAAGGTCCAAAGTTTTGGTTTACTAAGGTGAAAAAAATATTGTTAATCAATGGAAGTGTTTTATTCTTTAATCACCCTTTCAGAAGGATATGCTGACTTATAAAGTTATTGACTGTGACTTCTTTAAATTAAAACATTAAATGCCACCTTAGCTGATACAACTTAACCAGAAATAGCAGGCTGCTCATCAAAAATACCATTCTCTAACATTAGTAAATGAAATCTAGGGCAAGGACAATCATGTAAGTGCTAAAACAGGTTATGCCAATTATGCAGAAAACAGGAGGGCTCTCCAATGAATATTTAAATTACAAGATAATTCTCAAGAACTCTCTACCTTTCTGTTTTTCAAACTGCTACCAACCTGCTACCTTAGTGTGTTTGTGTGTGTGTAAATATACATATAAATATATATATATATACATATGTATATATATATATATGGGGGGGTAGAATTCTGATTTTTGCAGTTCCTACATAAACTAAAGAGGGACCAGCTGCTGGAGGTAGTGTGCAGCAGAGATAGCTGAGTGAAGAACATGGTTTAATAAATTAAACCTTAGAAATTTAAAAGCTGTTCCATGTAGACATGCAGTTAAATACATTGTTTGTGTCCTCATGTGTATTTGTGGGATTAAAGGGAAAAGAAATATCTTAGTGAATAAGTTTTATCATTTGTTTTGCAAGGATGTGCAGGTAGAATTCTTTTCTTTAATGTCACTTAGTGGTGAAATAAACAGAAAGGGAAAAATTTTTATTTTCTGCAAATATGAATCTATAATCTTCATGTTAACAACATTGACAATCCCAATATAGCATTTGTCAAACACTGGAATGATAAAAGTGATAAAGTTGTTTCAGTAATTTTTAGTATGCCTATTTCTTAGTAGCATCTTAATTTTAGGAAATTTTGCTTGAGCATTTAGGACATTTCTGTCCTGAGAACTGTTTTTAAATGATGTTTAATAGTTTTTCCTACCTAGCAGATTCATTATGATGCCTGATCTGCACTTGTTTCAAGAATCTCACATTATTGGGGAAAGTGGTTTTACATATCACTAAATTTGGAGCCTGTTCCAGACAATATACTTCAAAAATATTTGCTACATTTGTATTAAGATCATGTTTAAGACTCTGATCTTAATATTCCTAATTTCCATGCTTATTGATCAAAAAGTCTTTGTGGCTTTTTTTAGATTTTTGTTTTGATTTAAAATATTTTTATATCATTTTGCCCTGATCCAGTTTGCTACATTTGATAATGTTTACAATGGATGTCTACTTCCTTTTCTATATGGGAGATACATGAAATGTGGGTATTACCTCTTACCAGCATATGCAAAGCTGGCCAGATTTCTCAAGCCAAGAACAGAGTCCAAAATTGAAACAACTCAAACATGCAGAGTCTACTAACCAAACAGTTGAGAAGATTAACTGCTAAAGCCTAGTTGGGCATCTATTGAAAACAGGAGTGGAATCCAAGGACTGAGCCATTTAGTTTGTAAGATTTGTCATTACACTGGCATAGGTGTCCATAAAGGAATAGAGAAGTCAACATTATTATAGGCAGAATTAATAACCAAGAATAAATTGGCCAGTAGTAATTCAGAAACTACAAAATGATCAGTTGCTTCTGGTTAATATTTAGTATAAACAGCAAAGGGTGGAGGTATGTTGTAATGTATAAAAATGGAATGGAAAGCTGAGAACAACTTTCTAAATTCTATTAATAATTGAAAGGCAGAGATGCTCTACTATGAAGCTAAATATCCAATCCCTTCGTAATAGTGCTGCTCACACTTAGCATATTGGCATCACCTGGGAACAGTAAAGATAGTCCTGAGGCCTGGGTACTAATTAAGTCAAGGAAGCAGCCTCTGCATCAGGACTTTTAAGTCTCCTAGTTTATTACATTATACAATAAATTACTGACAAAGTTGCATTAAAATATCTTTTCCATCTATAATTGAGAAAATTGAGTTACATATAAAGACTCCTGGATCTAATTTTTAAAAATTGGGACACATTAAATGCCATTTGAATGTATATGTATTGTGTTTTAATTATAGCAAAAAAATGAGTGCATTTTTAGGTCCAAGAGGATAGCTCTAACTTAATATGGGGAATAATTGGCAAGTGGGGATGGAGGTTGGACAGAAATTGAAGTCAGTTAGATCTTATGGAAGCTATGTTAATAAGGCAACAAATGTACTAAAATGTTTAATGAAGGTAGAGAATGGAGGAGAAAAGCACATGACACATGATATAATCGCAAAAATAACTTTGGACTGGCTTGATGAAAAATTACCAAGAGGATGTGCCCAAAGTATTGATATTGAGGAACAAGTTTTTTTTTTTTTTTTTTTTAAATATGGAACGCTTCACGAATTTGCGTGTCATCCTTGCGCAGGGGCCATGCTAATCTTCTCTGTATCGTTCCAATTTTAGTATATGTGCTGCCGAAGCGAGCACGAGGAACAAGTTTTTAATGCATACTCTTGTAAAAGGTGGACAGACTATTGATTGAAGAGGGACAAGCTGGCTGTGTGGGTGGAGCAAGGAAGATTATGGTTTATCAGGTTGTTTTATCCTTTGCACCTCTTGGGTAAGTTTCCAATTAGGGAATATTAATCAACCCTCCCTCACTAACTATGAATAGTAAGTGTGGTGTTGTAGATAATAGATTTAGGACTGAACAGAACACACACGTGTGTGTGTGTGTGTGTGTTTAAATGGCTGTGAACATTGAGCTGACACAGGATTAAAGAAGAGTTTTCAGAAACAGATGATTAAATTAGGACAGAGTTCAATTATGAAATCTAAGCAAAGAGGACCTTCAAAATGAAAAGGACCATTAAAAGAGACAAATTCTATATTGTCAAGTAAGAAGAGTCAAATGAGGCCTTTGGTATTGCATTTAAAGTTTGATTGGTTGTCTCATGAAACCATGATCATTTGAGGAAATAAGTCTTCTTGACCATGAATTCCATTCTTCTTATTTCATTAGGTATCTTGTCAATTAAAGGAGCAAGCTCCTCAGTGCATAAAGGAGTCCCTCAGCAACTGACCGCTGTAGCTACCGAAGTGTGTTTGATAAGCCTAGGCAACTCTGTCAGAGGGGAATGCCTGCAAATTGCAGAAAGTAATGTGACATAAATAGGACAGTATGACGTTTGTGTACTATGGTCTTTTACACTGTATTCATGATCAATAGGTAAAGTGGGTGCATATACGTGTGCATGCTTTTTGTGTGTGTGTATGTGTGTGCATATTCTATAACCATGTAACAAGTATACAGCTCACAGTTTATAAAAGTAGTCGTTACACTGCTCCCTTGCCCTTGGTAATTTACCCTAAATAATAATATTTTAAAACTCCACATTTTTGGGGTAACAAATGAGGCCATAACTTGAATATTAATCAGTAAAATCTTTATTTACAAATAAGAAACACAGAGGTTAGAAAACTTCATTAAGACACAGTTAATTAATACACTATTAGGGCTAAGATCCTGTTTTTTTTCACTTTTATTTCATTGCTTTTTATTTTAATTACATTAAATGTAGCCTAAGAGGAAGGCAATTGAATCCCTGATGCCACTCCAAATATTTTCTGATGAACTAAACACTGCTAAGTGGCGTTTAAAAACATATTTAAAATGATATTTATATTTGCTAAGTGACATCTGAGATCAGATAATTTGTTGGGAGGCAGAGCACATTAGCCTAGGGTATAGTAGATTTCTGTCTCTGAGGAAATACTAGCTACAGGAATGAAATTAAGAAATCAAACTGTGATTTTAATTGAAAGTGAAACAAGAACATAAAGCTTTTTTTTTAATGAGCTATGTTTTTAAGTATGATTGAACAATCTTGTTAGGGTTTTATTTCAGTCCCATAACTATATATTTGTTGTATAATTTCAAAAACAAATTTTAAACTAGTTTAGATTAAGGAAAATTATGTGTTGGAGATAACTACCTGGATATTTTGGGATGTTAAGCATATCTTAACAAAACTATATTTTTCCTCAAGATATCTAAATGTGTGCATTCTTTGCAACTTTCTGTTTAAATGCATGCATATGTTAAATGAAGGTGTTCCTACATGTTTAACATAATTTTACCTTGCTGTAATTATAAGATGCTAAATTTCAACATTTTAGATTTTGAAAATTGCTTATTCTAAAAAGAGACCAGTGTTAGGTATCTAAATTGAACTTTGTATTGTGCATGAAATCAGTGGCCTCTTATCTGATTCATTCACTATATTTTTGTTGCTCCAAATTCTTCCAAAAGTTATTTGTGTTAGTTTACATTAGAGATGGAACAATAGAATGAGCAATATTTAATACAAGGAAAAAAGAAAAGAAAAAGAAAAAACATAGGAAGAGAGCGAATATTATTTGTCATGCCTGACAAATAATGCTCAGGTATAGAAGATGTCTGTTCAAATATACAAAAAACTTTGGACACCTTAGTAAGGATATGAGATTAATGTTTTAATGCATATATTACTTTATGTTTGCATTTTCCCCTGTTAGATAGACAAGAAATGGAGGCCTCTATAGCATGAATGATAGGAAAGAATTTAAATTACTGCCAGCTTGACACCAAAGCTGCTTCTTCCACTGTTATGTGGTGACTACTCCCTTCCCAACCCTCTCAGTAGTCTTAAAATGTCTTCTCTTACATATAACACCTGCCAATTCACAGAGTTCCATGTTTGATAAAAACTTCACATTTCTTGAAGACATTTCTGGAAACCTATTTTAACCTCTCAATTATGTTAGAGTATTGGAGCCTCAGAAAATTGAAGCTTAGAGAACTTGAAAGTAACATGCTGGCAGGGTATGGTGATGCCTGTCTATAATCCAAGCATTGTGGGAGGCCAAGGCAGGAGGATCGCTTGAGGCCAGGAATTTAAGACCAGCCTGGCAACATAGAGACCCTGTCTCTACAAAATTTTAGAATTTAGCAGGGTGTGGTGGCACACACCTTAGTTCTAGCCACTGGGAGGCTGAGCCTGAGTATCACTGGAGCCCAAGAGTTTTGAGGTTACGGTGAGCTGCAATGGCACCATGGCACTCCAGCCTGGATAACAGAGTAAGACTTTATCTCTTAAAAAAATAAAAATTAATAAAAAGAAAGTAATATGCTAAATATCACATGGCTAGATGGTGATCAAAGAATATTTTTTGAACTCTGGATCCTTAGGAAAGTGCAATAGCTTATTAACAGAATTAAAAACTCAAATGATAGCAACCTGATGGTTAATTAGCATATTCTATATCAAGCCTCTTGATATTGTATGGCTGCGGGTATTCAGTGAAAAACATATAGACTTAAAGATTTAAAAAATGCCTACTTTTGTAATGCCTGGTACAAACATTTGTTGCATGAAATGATGGCAGACAGTGGGAATAAAAAGGAAGACAGGTAGTCACTAAAGTGGTATATAGATAATACAGATAAGTCTAGTCTGCAGAATGGTATCTGAAAATTAATATGAAAAAATGTATGGTTATCTATATTTATATAGCAATTCTCTACTCACTCTCTTTTTTCCATAGTATAGAAAATCAACAGACACATCTGAGAACATTTTACTGAGTCTTCAGGTTGATAAAAACCAATGAAATCCATTTAGTATCCACAGGAATAAACTAATTTCTCTTCAAACCCCCGGTACAAGATTAGCTCCATAATTTGTGTGTGGGGGGCAGTACAAAATAACAATGCAGGACCTTTCATTCAAAAATAGTTAAGAATTTAAAAAAAGTGGCAGCAGACAGAACATTGCTGTGCTCCCAGGCTCCTGCGTGACTGTACAGACTGTATACCCATATAGCTTTCCCTGCTCTTAAATGCAGTTTTCCATTATTAATTAGGTTACCCATTACCCACCTTATAGAAGAAACATCTTTAGTGTTGGGAGTTTGCACATTTTAAGATATGCACTCTTTAATTTTTAAAATGGCTTTCATTGAATTATAAAAACAATTAGCTGATTAAGGAGAGCAAAGCTGCATCTAGATTTGCCTTGAACAGGGCACGGCTTCAAGAAAGTAATTATAGATCTCTATTCTCCCGTTACTCTGATTCAACCTCCTGGACCACATCAAAGTCGCTTCCATTTATCATCTACTTAAAACCCAGGCACCGAGATTTCCTTCATTTGGATCTGTGGGTTTTTTGCCTAAGGTTACTGCTTCATTTGAAGGCTCTTCTCATTCATCCTCAGGAAAAATTAACAACATTGTAAAATCTGCCATTTCTGGAAAAATATCTCTTATAGATACTCTCTTCAAGAGAGCTTTTGACTATATTCAGGGATTAAATGTGCATGTGTTCTTTTTATTTATTTACTTATTTATTTATTTTAAATTTCAGAATATTATGGGGGCACACATATTTTGGTTACATATATTGCCTTAGCATCACCCAAGCCAGAGTTACAAGGGTGCCCATCCCCAAACAGTGCACTCCACATCGATTAGTTATGAATTTACCCAACCCCCATCTCCTCCCACCTGCCCAGCACCCAATGAATATTACTCCCATGTGTGCACATTAGTGTTGATCAGTTAGTACCAATTTGATGGTAAGTACGTGTGGTGCTTGTTTTTCCATTCTTGTGATACTTCACTTTGAAGAATGAGCTAGATCTAGCTCCAACCAGGATAATACAAGATGTGCTAAATTACCATTGTTTTTTATGGTTGAATAGTACTCCGTGGCATACATATGACACATTTTATTAATCCACTCACGTACTGATGGACACTTGGGTTGTTTCCACATCTTTGTAATTGTGAATTGTGCTGCCATAAACTTTCCAGTGCAGCCAAGGAAACTCATTAGAGCAAATAGACAACCTACAGAATGGGAGAAAGTATTTGCATGGTATATATCCGATAAAGGGCTGATAAGTAAATTTTTATATGTTCTTCAGTAAAAAGCCTTCTTGGAGAAGGAAATTCAAGGAGTCATGGAATTTACCATTAACACTTTTTGACATAGGACACAGAACAGTACATAAAATCTGTGTAACAATACCTTACAATTTCATTTTGAATAGTGTTACAATTAATTTTTTGAGACAACTTGACTGGCCATGGAATGCCCTTTTTAACATTATTTCTGACTGTGTCTGTGAGGGTGTTTCTGAATGATATTAATATTTAAATAAGTGGACACAGTAAAGTTATTACCCTCTCCAATATGAGTGGGCATCATTTTATTCATTGATGGTCTGCATAACACATAAGGCAGAGGAATCATCCCTTCCTGCCTGATTGCTTGATCTGGGGTATAGAACTTCTCCTGCCTTCTACATTCCTGGTTCTCTGGCCTTCAGACCCACAGTGGAATCTACATCACTGGCTTTCTTGGTTCTAAGGTCTTTGGACCGCAATTAAATTTCACCACCAGCTCTTGTGGGTTCCAGCTTGCAGATGACAAATCATGGGACTTTTTAGGCTCCGCAATTGTGAGCCAATTCCTAATAATAAATCTCTTCGTATATGTATGCTATTGTTTGTTTCTCTAGGCAACCTTGACTAATAGAAATAGCTAATGAATACAGTAAGAAGAAATTATCCTAGTCTTGAGTTCAAATAAACTTATAAAAATAGAGTATCACAAAAATGAAAATAGAAGTTCCATTTCTGCTTAGTGTGCAGAAAGCTGGAAAGTGCATTTTTTCTATCATAACATCAAGACAAAATAAAATAATAAAACTGTCTCTGTTCATTATGACAGCGTTTTCTACATAAAATTTTTTAAAAGCTACAATAGAACTACTAGAACTAATAAATTAGTTTATTAAATTAGTAGGATACAAGATTAATATACAAAAGTAATTTTTATATTAGCAATGAAAATTAGAAATTGAAAAATTTTAAAATGAACTATTTACAATAACCACAAAAAACATAAAATACCTAGGTATAAAACCAACAAAATACATGCAAGTTATGATGCCGAAAACTAGGAAACACAGAAGAATGAAAAAAGACCTACATAATAGAAGTATATAATGGATTAGAGACTTGACATTTTTAAGATGTCAATTCTCCCTAAATGGATCTATAAATGGTCGGGTTGATATTCTTTATTGTTTTTCTGTACTCATTTTTATTGGTTTTTCCCTCTAATATTAATCATTTCCTTTCTTCTGCTTATCTTTGGTTTAGATTGCTCTTCATTTTCTGCTTTTTAACATGAAAATTGTTATTAATTTGAAATATTAAGCACTATAAGTGTCTCTCTGAAAAGTACTTTAGCTGCATCTCTAAAGTTTTGGTATGTTGTCATTATTTTCATTGATATCAAAGTATTTTATAATTTCACATATGATTTCTTCTTTGACTTATTTTTAAGTAGTGTGTTAATTTCCAAATATTTGTACATATACTAAGTTTTCTTTTATTATTAATTTATACTTCAATCTACTGTGGTAATAAAATGCTTTTTTATGATTTTAATCCTTTACATTTACTATGGATTGTTCATGGCTTAATATATGATATATCATAGAGAATATTCCATGCATACCTGAGAGTAATGTGCATTTAGATGTTGTTGGGTAGAGTGTTCTATATATGTCCATTAGGACTAGTTTGTTTATAGTGCTGTTCAAATCCTTTGTTTCTTTATTGATTTTCTGCCTACGTGTTCTATCCATTATCGAAAATGGAGTATTGAAATCTACAATTACTATTATAGAACTGCCTATTTCCCCTTCAACTCTGTCAGTGTTTCCTTCTTATATTTTGGGGCTTTGTTATAAGGTACATATGCATTTATTTAACTATTATGTCTTTTTCACTAATATGTCTTCTTAAATGTTTGGTTGATTCATTTATCATTATTAAATCTTTTATTGTCTATTAAAATTTTATTTTAAAGTCTCTGCCTTTTGATTGAAATGTTTAATTCTTTTACATTTACTGTAATTTCTAATAAAGTAGGATTTTCATCTGCCATTTTCTATTTGTTTTTTTCTCATGTCTTTTTGTTCCTCTGTCTGTCCATTACTGACTTATTTTAGTTATATATATTTTTAGTTTGCCATTTGAATTCTTTTGTCATTCATTTTACCATTTATCTTAGCGATTGTCATAGGGACTACAATTAACAATTTATAGCCATCTAGTTTGAATTAATACCAATTAAATTTTAGTGATACATAAAAATTTTGTTCCCTCCTTCTTTTTGCTATTATTGTCATAGAAATTACTTCCTTATTCATTATAAGTCTATAATAATGGTTTTATAATTAATTCTTTAGACAGATAATTTGATAAGAGCAGAAAATACAAAAGTTACAAAATTATACCATACTGTCTTTAAATTTACATACGTAGTTAACTTTACTGGTGATCTTCATTTATTTATTTTTTGTATGGATGCAAGGTACTGTCTAGTGTCATTTTATTTTACTGTGAAGTTCTCTCTCTAGTATTTCTTATAGGGCAGATATGCTAGTGACAAATTCTTATAGTTTTGTGCATATGGCATTGTCTTAATTTCTCCTTTAAAAAACTTACTTTATCAGTTTTAAATTTACAGAAAACTAGACAGTACAGAAATTTTTCATATATTGCACACCCAGTTTTCCTATTATTTTCCTATATTATTAGTAAGATACATTTGTTATAAGTAATGAACCAATATTGACATATTATCATTAACAGAAGGCCACAATTTATTTAAATTTCCTTAGTATTTTACTTAATATCTATTTTCTAGGAGTCCATTCAGTATACTACATTATATTGTTATAACATAGTTATATCTCCTTAAGATATATGTCTCCTTCAGTTCCTTTGGCTGTGACAGTTTTTCAAATTTTCCTAGTTGTTGTTGACCTTGACAGCTTTGAGGAGTACTGATTAGGTATTTTGTAAAATCTACCCCAATCAGGATTTTTATTATGTTATGCACATAAGTAAAATGAGGTCATGGATTGGTGGGGGGAACACAGAGGTAAAATGTCATTTTCATCACATCATATCAAAGGTACTTATTGTGAATATAACATATCAGTATTGATGTTGACTATGACCATGTGGTTGAGATAGTATTTGTCAGGTTTCTCCACTACAAAGTTACTGCACCCACACATATTTCCATATTCTACTCTTTGGAAAGAAGGCACTATGTGTTGAAGCCCAAAATGAAGGAGTGGAAAGTTAGGCTTATGAATATTTTCCCCAAATGTGGGAAGTTTGAGGGCATTATTTATTCAAATATTCTTTGTCACTTAATCTCTCTCGTCTCCTTCTAAGACTGTCATTATGTGTATGTTAGGGTGTCTCCCATGTTGCTAATACTATTCATTTTTCTTCATTCTGATTCCTTTCTGCTTCTCAATTCACCTATTTTGAAGTCAAGATTCTTTCTTCTGTCTGTTCAAATCTGTCATTGAGCACCTCTAGTGAATTTTATGTTTATAATACCTCATTTAAGTGTTTAATAAGTACAACATTTGGGTTTCCCAAGGGATACTTTCTGTTAACTAATTTTGTTTTGCATATGGGTTATATTTTCTGTTTATTTGCATGCTTCATTTTTTTTGTCTGTTTGTTTTGGGAAACTGAGCATTTTAAATGACATATTTTTACAATTTTAAAAAGCAAATATCACTGCATGTTTTGTAGTTGCTGTTGTTGTTACTGTTGTTTTCTTTAGTGATTTTCATGAATTAATTCTGAAAAATATGTGTTCTTTGTTATTTATGATCATTGTAGTCTCTACTTGGTTAAATTTGCGGTCAGCTAATGATTACGAGATTTCCTTAAATGTCTTAAACCAATAAATCTTCCATCCTTAGCCCAGGGGTTCTTTGTCCATGTCAGAGAACATCTTCAATACTTTAGCAGTTTAAGATTATGCCTTATGCCTTACTTTCCATTTCTGGAAAGTCTCAAGATCAGAGAGAGGTAAAATATTAGGGCCATGCCATAACTTTCATGGGTATACACTCAGCCTCGTTCATGTGCACGACCATTTAATTTCCCAGGGATGTGTTGGAGATTTTCAAAGCTCTCTAAACATATTTAATTTCTCAGGCTTTTCTTTTTTTTTATTTCAGCATATTATAGGGGTACAAATGTTAAGGTTACATATATTGTCCTTGCCCCACCCCCTCGAGTCAAAGCTTCAGGCACATCATCCCCCAGATGGTGTACATCGCACTCATTATGTATGTATATACCTATCCCTTCCTCCCCCCTCCCATCTGCCCAATGCCCAATAAATGTTATTCCTATATGTCCACTCAGGTGTTGATCAGTGAAACCAATTTGCTGGTGAGTACATGTGGTGCTTATTTATCCATTCTTAGGATACTTCATTTAGTAGAATGGGTTCCAGCTCTATCCAGGAAAATACAAGTGGTGCAGTATCACCGTTGTTTCTTATAGCTGAATAGTATTCCATGGTATACATATATCACATTTTATTAATCCACTCGTGTATTGATGGGCACTTGGGTTGTTTCCACAACTTTGCAATTGTGAATTGTGCTGCTATAAACATTCGAGTGCAAGTGAGAACTGACATCTTTTTTTTTTTTTTTTTTTTTTTTTAAGAGACAGAATCTCACTGTGTTGCCCGGGCTAGAGTGAGTGCCGTGGCGTCAGCCTAGCTCACGGCAACCTCAGACTCCTGGGCTTAAGCAATCCTTCTGCCTCAGCCTCTCAAGTGGCTGGGCCTACAGGCATGTGCCACCATGCCCAGCTAATTTTTTCTATATATTTTTAGTTGTCCAATTAATTTCTTTCTATTTGTAGTAGAGAAGGGGTCTTGCTCTTGCTCAGGCTGGTTTTGAACTCCTGACCTTGAGCTATCCGCCCGCCTCGGCCTCCCAGAGTGCTAGGATTACAGGCGTGAGCCACCGCGCCCGGCCTGAGAACTGACATCTTTATGATATTAAATCGTCTAGTTCAAGAACAAATAAAAGAAGAAGAGATATCTTCATTTTGTTCATTTTCCATCTTTTAGGAGTTTTAAAAAATTTTCCTGATACAGGTGTTGTATTCCAAGTATTTTATCTTTTCTGTTGCTGTTATTAAATGGGACCTTTTCCTCTATTGTAACTTCTAGCTAAGTATTTATATATACAAGAAGGCTTATATTTTGTATTCTGCCATGTTGAATTCTCTTGTTTAATTTTAGCATCAATTTTCTTGCATTTTCCAGTCTTAATGTCATATCATCTATAATTAGAGATGGTTTCTTTCTTTCTGGTCTCACACTTCTAGTTGTTTTGTTCTGTCTGATTTTGCTGGCCAATACTTTCCTTATGGTGTTAAATAGTAGTAGAGAATAGTGGGCATTCATGACTTGTGTGTGCTCCTCTTTCTTGACTTGAGAGGAGAAAAGGTCCTTACATTCCAAACAATGTAACTGATGATAAAGCCATTGCCCTCTTCCAGTAAAATGAACCATCTCAGAGTTTAATGTAGTACTTAAAAGTTACGGTGGGCTTGTGGTAGGTGACCATATTCTAAGTCCCAATTTTCTATAATGTTATCCTTCTCATTAAAGTTGGTTTTTTTTGGGGGGGAAGGAGACTTAATTGTATGCTTTTGTAGCACTTTTCATAAGACTCACCCATTAAAAGTCTTTGAACATACTATGTTGCAGGCAGGCTTTACTGTTGCCTGTTTGTATGATCAGATCATTAGTAAGTGGATTTATACTTTGAGAATTAGGGCCAGGAAGCCATTGTGAAGTTGTTATGTTGATTTTTTTTCCTCAATAAACAACATTAAAAATTTTATGTATGCCTTTAAAATTATTATGCTTTAATTGGCTAATTTTTATAAGCTTTAGGATATAAACATAGCAAAACTTCATTTTTATTTTATTATAAAATATGTCGAAAATGGTGTATCTAACTTACCTAGACAGTTAATGCATACATGCGATTTTTAATGCCTAATCTGTTATAGATGCTAAATGCTTATAAGTTGAAGCTGATAGACCAGAAAACCACACCAGTTGTTCCTTATTATAGGATTTCTCTTCATTGATCATGATATCTCTAGAGAAATGGATTAGGTAGTTAGATTCTGTGGGGTTGGGAAGCTGGTGCTTTTCCTTTGTCCAGTCATAACCATCCCATTGGCCATAATGAAACCCATGAAAGATGGATCAGTGCTATAGAAAAACAGTTCAACACATGCTTTGTTCAGAGTGAATGTTCATAATTGTTTTACTTTGTAAAAGAAAGCACATTTCCCCAGCCCAGGTAAGACATGGAGTGGTATAATGGAAAGAGAGCTCTGGACTTTGAATTTGGGCATCTCAATTTTAGTACTGGCTCTTTTGATCTTGATCAAGTGATTATCCTTGTTAGGTCTTAGTTTCCTCTCTGTTGAATGGTAAGTTTGGATTGTACAATTTAAGGTCTCTTCTACCTTTAAATTCTCAAACAGTAGAGATTTGGATATGGTATTGACTGTTGGAATTCTAGGCATTTTAATCTCTATATCCCTATTTTTATTTTGGCAGTTAGTTGCTTTAGGTAAAGGGAATGTATGTATTATATATGTATGTACATATGTATGTATGTATACATAACGCATTCTGAATTTATATGAGAAAATATTTTGCAAGTATCTTTTTAGATTAGTGCTGTCTGTTATGGAAGGTTTTCTGTGCTATCTAGTCTGAACTTCAGAGTGACAGGAAGATTTCCTCTCCATTTTCATGGTCTTATGGGGAACCTGCAAACCTCAAGGCCACATGTGGCCCTCTAGATTCCCAAGTGCGGCCCATCAATCGAATTCAAATTTCACAGAACAAATTTCTTTTAATAAGGAATTTTATTAATCCCTTTTAATAAAGGGATTTGTTCCGTGAAATTTGTATTCAGTCAGAAGGCCACAGAATTATTTGAAACAATATTTTATCCTTTGACAAAATATTAATATTTAAATATTCAGTTTTTTCCCTCAAGCTGTTGTATAAGGGAAACCAATGCTTCCAGTTTTGAATCTGTTAAAGGTATTGCTTGTGTCATTATCTTGAAATTTTTAGCTTATCCATGCACTATGGCCTCTCCTTTTCTCATTTGAAGAGCCCTAGCATCAAATCAGGGTTTCCAAAGAGAAAGAAAAACAGGAAAACAACTATAATTATACATCATTTTGAAGATCATTGTTCTTTATTAATAAAATGTCAAAATAAGTTTTTGGTAAAATATTTTCAATTGTGTAGTGAAAATCTTTAAGATTATGTGTTTGGATCTGAGAAACAAGCCTTACCTGGGTTTTCTGTGCGTCAGATCTACTTATTTGTCACAGAGTAGGAAGAAGTGTTTAAAGGTTACAAGGAAAGATAAGGAGTAGGTGAATATGATTAAGAGGCTTCTGAGAAGAAAGTGAGTTTGGGACATGTTTTTGAAAGAAGTATTATATGTAAGTTAAAACATTTGATTGCTTATTTCTTATATGTTAAACCATAGAAGAAAACTAAGGATGGTTGGTTGCCTGCAATTTAAAATATAGAAACAGAAATTTGGGGAATAAAAGATACTTCCTGTCTTTAAATTCTTCACTGTTAGGGTATAGTACTTAGTCTCATATACTGTGAATGATACCAAGCAACTCTCTTTTGGTATCAGGAGTCAGAAAATGTATGCAACAGATAAAACTGAAAGTTTAAGAGCATAAAATGTAATTCAGTTGAATATATGTATTTCACATCTTATAACTTAAAATGTTTGACTTGGTGCAGACATAAGTTACTTGGCTGCTAGGCTGATCTCCGTGTTGAAATACTGTATTTTCAGAAATACATGTTTGTGGAACCACCTAAAATCAAAGTATAAGGTTTCAGTGAGCAAATTCCTAGAAAATGTATTTTGATAAATGCACAGGAAGTGCATGGCAATCAGAGAACATTTTTTTAAATTAAGGAAACGAGCAAGGTGTAATGGTGCATGCCTGTAGTCCCAGCTACTCAGGAGGCTAGGGCAGGAGGATTGCTTGAGCCCAGGAGTTCGAGGCTGTATTGAACTATGTAGGGTCACACCACTGTATTCTAGCCTGGCCAAAAGAGCAAGACCCTGTCTCAAAAAAAAAAAAAAAAATTTAAGGAAGGGACTTTTTGTTTAGTTCTTAGAATGTCAGATTCTATTCAGAAATTACGAAAAGAAAAAAGTCTTACCCTGTACATTTTTGCATAAGTGTTTAAAGATATTTTTAATTTCATACAATACCTCGAAGTTCCTTTTTACTTATTTAACAAATACTTATTTGCAGTTTTATTGTATATCATTTATTATTATAGGTGCTTTATAAATATTAACTTATGAAGTCTTCATAACAACCCTAAATATTTTCATGTTTCACAAGAGGATAGTTTAAATGCTCATTTTTTTCGTTGTTTATCTAACAAAGGTAAGTTAGACAGCACACCTCATTTTGTTTAACATGAAGCTTGTAACCTCAGATTTTGTAATGAAAATTCACCACTGCTTAGTGATTTCACTAAAATTTGTGTTGTAAAGATTTAATCATTTTAGTAATGGACATTCCATAGGCAGATACTCTATGTTATGTATGTTTATGATATAGGAAAAAATAAAGACAAACAAGAATAAAAATAAGCTTTTTTTCATGTCACAAGCATTTATTTTGTCTTTGCAGAGTATTATGGAACATTTGTCAGCATATAGATTTGAAAATGCATTTGGAATGATGATTGTCTTTAAGAAGCATTAATGTATCATCTATCCTTTTTATGGAACTTTGTTTTTATGCTTAGTGCAAATAGAGGTGAAATAAATCTACCTCACATTTGTAAGGAAGATGCTTTTACTTTTTTCAAAGTACTTTGTACCCTTATCATAAGATTGTTTTTCTGTTGGGTTCCTCTGTTTGAGGGCCTCTTTCATTTGCTTTAGTTGTAGGTTCTGAGATTGTGGAGGTTTTGTTGTTTGCCTGTGCCTTGTGATTCTCTCATAATGATAGGAAAAATTATACCAAGTTATCTCTCTGGTACATTTAATACATATGAGGCTAGATAATTCTCTGGAATTACTCAGGTAGGCCCAGAACTTTATTCAAGTAGGTATCTCACTGAGTTTACTTACTTATCGTGTCCTTTCTTCTACTTCCTGCTCAGTAAACTAATACTGAGTGTCGCCCATAAACTGTTTCTAACTTATCTAAAGGGTAATGTAGCAGAAAATAAATACCTTGCATTTCATCTTGTTGGTGGAATCCATGGATGGATTATGATTATTGCATGTATTCTGAATAAATACTCCGTGTTTATCTGTATTATTTGGAAGACACCAGGAAAAGATTGTGTTTCTCACGTTTGAATTAAGCCTGATAGGCACATCTATGTAGTGTTACCCTTAATAGACACTCTACATATTTGTTGATTAAATAAGGAGACTTGGATTCTGTTTCTAGCTCTGCCACTAAATCGATTGTTTTTATATTCTGTCCACACCTTTTTAGAATTCACCTGTTTTGCATTTCACTAGAACAAGTCAGAGGGCCAAAAATATTTGAGTTAATGCTGAATGATTTAAGTGGAAAACAGCTGGTGGTGGCACGGTGCACCACCCTGAAGATGGGAGGACTGAAGAAACCTGACGTGGCCACCTTCAAGTGGCCAGATTGGGCGAAGAGAATGTGGTTTAATCTATGTGTCCAACCAAACACACTTTGCAGCATTAGTTGGTCTTGTCATCCAGCAGTATAGCCTGGATAGGGCATAGAGATTGCCCAGGGGCTGGAGTCATTTTATTTTCTGTTTTGCATAGCCCAGATTTCATTTGTCCTTGGGCCAATGAGGGAGTAGTTTAATTTCATGGATGCTTTATACCCATTTTGAGAGTAATTTCTTTTAAATTGGTATTCTTTCTGTAATTAAATATAGAACACTGAATTTTGACACACACCCTCTCTTCCCACCGACTCTGTCATTTATTTCCCCCACCCACTCTCTCCCAATACTCTTTATCTTTTCATGCAGCTTTTTTTTTAAGACAGGGTCTTGCTCTGTCACTCAGGCTGGAATGCAGTGGAGCCATCATAACTCACAACTCACTGCATGCAGCCTTGAACTCCTGGTCTCAAGAGATCCTCCTGCCTCAGCGTCCCAAAGTGTTAGGATTACAGACATGAGCCATTACGCCACCTGTCCTCAATTTTCTTTTACTTCTTCTCCCATCTATCAAATTATTTCTTATCTATGGCACTGTATAATCCTACAGAGCTGCAGATAAAAATGGTTCTGTAGGTCAGTATGACCCATGGAAATAGATTAGTGATCATATGTCTCGTAAGTGTCTGGGTACAAAGACTTGTTCTAACACTACCACTATGTAACAGTCTCTAAGATGTTGCCACTTAGGGACAAAGGGAGACTTGCCCTCAGATTTCTTCTCCTCTTGGGTTGAAACTAGAGCAGGGTATTGTAGTTCTGCTCCTTGTGGTTGGAAACATTCCTTGGCCCAGTAACAGGGATATATCTTCCATTCCTAATTCCTCCCAAAAAGTGAAGTACTGATTCTACCCCTCTCTCCTAGCCCTTTGTAAATTGTCTCCTGTTTGAGTTTCAGAGAAAGGTATTCACAGTTCCTTTCCTGAAGTCCAGAGAGGGGAAGTTCCTGCTTCTTGGTTTCATGTGTCCAAAGGTCCTGAGATTCAAGCTACTGTTGCCATTTGGTTTTCCCTGTGTATCTTGCCTCTCTTTTATGGTATCTCTTGATTCTTATACCCTGCCGTTATAGTCTGATGAAAAACTTATTACTATTCTTCTAGGCAGTTCTTCTAAAACGAACAAAACTTTTATTGTATTTTTTTAAAACAGATTTTGTTTTTGACCAATTTTAGGTTCATGGCAGAATTTAGAGGAAGGTACAGAGATTTCCTTTATACTTCCTGCCCTCACACATGCACAGCTTTCCCCATTATCAACATGCTCCACTAGAGTGGTCAATTCATTATAATTGTATTTCTTTTTAATCATCCTTTGGAGAAGGCATACTGAGTGGAAAAGAGCTACTAATTTTTGTAAGTTTTACATAGAGCCATCTAATGTTTCCACTTGCTCTTGTAGTTCAAAATGGATTAGGGGAATTTCAGAATGAAGAAATTAGCTAGAAGGCAAATTTCTAGCTGTAATTTTGGTGAAAGAATCCAAAAGCAGATTCCAAATGACAAGATAACTTTTGATACATCTTTTGTAAATTTGGTTTTGATCTCAATCTCTTATTTTTCTTCTCAGTTGCTTTAGGTCGTAACCAGCCTTTGAAAAAGGAGAAACCAAAATGGAAAAGTGATTATCCTATGACAGATGGACAACTGCGCAGCAAGAGGGACGAATTTTGGGATACTGCACCAGCTTTTGAAGGCCGTAAAGAGATTTGGGATGCCTTGAAGGCTGCTGCACATGCTTTTGAGAGCAATGATCACGAACTGGCACAAGCAATCATTGATGGTGCAAGCATAACATTACCACATGGTAGGTTTGGTGTTCCTCAAGGACAAAAAGAACATGATCAGCTTGTTTCTAATGGCAAGAAACTGAACGTGAAGGGTTTTTTTCGCCCTTTCTATGTATTATTCTAACTTTTTTTAAAAAAAAGTAGCAGGAATTATCATTCCTCCTTGTTTCTTTGTATATCTTTTAGCTGGAGACAGGTTTTACTTTATATTTTTTATGTTTTCTTTAATTCTTCTTAGTCTCAGAAAAGAAAACATTTGATAATCTATATCTTCTAATTGCCATGTAATTTAGTGCTCCATTAAAACCTCTTCTCTCCAACCCCCCAGCCCCACTCAACTGCCAGCCCCATCCCCCCACCATTCCCACCCCCACCCCATCCATCTATTGGAGCTTCTACTTCACTGGTTTCCTACTATCACTAGAGACACAGTCTCAATTTAGATTTTAAAAACTGTGGAGACTCAGAGGATGCTCCTTTAATCATTATACTTTCTCATCGAGCCTATTTTTAACATAATGAGCAAACCTGAACTTAAAAGTGAGTCCCACGTATTTTTAAGGACTGTTTTCTATGACTGTAGCCCTGAGCATTATTAGAAACTTCTCTCTTTTGCTTAGGAGTATGACTCTAAGGATAACTGTAAACTTTGAATGTTTCGAGAGATGCATATATGCTGGACCCATGCACATACTGTTGGTCTCCTTGATTAAGAAAATTTTCATGTTATACTGAGATTTAGGTGGTAATTTTATATTTACATTCTTCTTTTGATTTCTGTATTAGTACATTTATTTTTCTCTTTAGTTTTTCAAGTTAATATTTTTCTAGGTTGTCTTTTCGGATCCATATAATAGAAAAGCACCTAAATTTCCTTGTAGTTTTCTGTTCATTATTAAACCTTCATTGCTTTTTTCCCCAGTATCTCCCTTTGTCTACATTCTTAGAGGAGCAGTGCTTCTGATTATTTAATCATCTACTTTATGTCCTTTGACTCTGTCAGATAAAAGATATTTATCTTACTATCCTTGCCAACTTTCCAAATCTCCATTAATTTCCTGATTAATTGTGCTTCCAAGAAACAGTCCTCTTTTTATAGCTGTCTGTTCTTTATTACGAAAGCTTATTAGCATAGGGTTGTGTTACTAATATTTATTGAGCACCCACTGATCACTTTTTCTACAAATATATAAAAGTGATTGCTTCTACATTTGAAGAATTTATAATAGAATGCCGTTTCAGTATGAAGGGCATGACTCTTTAGTCCTGATTTTCATGGATAGTCTCTAAATTCTGACATGTGATTGGGGGTTGGAAGGTGGGGATATTATCTTATTCCATTTACCTTTTTCAGTTCTATAATTATTGTCTTCAAATACTACCTTTATATAATATAAAGGGAAGGGCCTTCCTTTACAAATAGTTATCTTCCCTCTCTTTTTCATGTTTATATTCTATATTTTTCAAGCAGAATATATATTTGTATAGGCCTGCAGGTGGGTGTAAGAAGAGTCATGTATGTTTGATTGTCTTAATTTAGAAGCCTGAGATCCAGACCTTGGAACTTTCAATTTCTTACTTCATATTTAGCATAGTTAACTACAGTAATATCTGATTGTGTTTTATAAATTGTGGCCTTGTTTAAAAGTTCATAGAGGCAGAGTAGCTCTGTCTTATGTAAGGCAGGGGTTCATTCATATCCTATTGGATCTAGGCTCAGAGCTCTAAAGACTCAAGTCCCTGGCCAGGTACAGTGGCTCTCACCTGTAATCCTAGCAGTCTGAGAAGCCGAGGTGGGAGGATTGCTTGAGGCCAAGAGTTCGAGACCAGCCTGGGCAACATAGCAAGACTTTGTCTCTACTAAAAATAGAAAAATTAGCCAGGTGTGGTGGTGTGCACCTGTAGCCCCAGCTACTTGGGAGGCTGAGTCAAGAGGGTGACTTGAGCTCAGGAGTTTGAGGCTGCTGTGAGCTATGATGATGCCACTGCACTCTAGCCTAGGCTACAGAGCAAGACTCTATCTCAAAAAAAAAAAAAAAAAAAAGACTCAAGTCCCTCATTTCTGCTTTGTCTGTATGAACTGCCAAGAAATGTAATGTCGCTAGCAGCTTTACCAACCAACAGATTAGGGAGAATTATTCTTAGAAATTTGAGAACATTGGATGGGCCTCTACTCAATGTTTAAGGACTATTTTCTGTGTAAACATGAAATAATCAAGCTGATGTCCGAGCTTTCTTCTTTCAAAGCTTTGTAATAAGTTTCTGGGTATTAATATTGTCACTGTTATCCTTGATCAAATTCCTTTGTTTATATCTGAAGTTTATCAATGATACTTCTTGGGTGGACCTTTTAATTATGTTCTGTTATATACTGTTTAATTTACCGTTAGTTTATAACTAAGCCTTTTAATTACATGTTTTTACCTAGATCTGTTCAGTGGTATTGCTGAAATTCTTTCCATCATTTTTTGTGTAATTACATATTGTGTTATTACCCCTTAAACATCCCAAAGTACTTCATATTTTGAGTTTAAACTATTGCAGAGACTTTCTCTATGTTTAGCTCAGGCATTGATAATCAGATCTAGTTTTTACATCTGCCCCTAGTGTATTATTATACTTACAGATATGTGACTTTGGGCAAATCATTTCTTCTCTGTAAGCCTCAATTCTCTAATGTGTAAAATATGGTAGTAACTGTCTTATGGGATGGTTGTGTTGATTAAATGTGATAATAATACATGTAAATTGTTTACCATGGTGCCTGGTATCCATAGAGCCCTTAATAAATACTAATGCTGATGGTTTTATTTTCTGAACTCTGACATTAACAAGCAAATTCCCCACACCAGAATCTTGAATTAGCAGATATTGATCATTTTCTGGGCGTATTGTCTACTGGTGACATCTTTCTTTGACTTTTAGGGAATTCTGCCCTTGGGCATATGCCTGATGGAATTTTGAGACTGGGTTGATTCAATAGTAAGAGTACTAGGAGATTTATTAACTGGACACCAAAGCACTGAAGACGTATCCTGTACTAGGTTTATCCCTGTCACCTTCACTTACATCTCTCAGTATTACCTGTGAGAGTATTGAGTAGATCATAGATTGTCAATCTCAAAAGATCGTGGGTCATACACTGCTTTCTAAGGTTTCTTCAATCTAATCTCTCTTTTTTCTTGTTTTCATCTTATTCCCTCTGTCTTCTCTTCGTATTAATATGATGTTTTATTATTTCAACCTTATTCATACATTATCTTCCCAACATAATAATATAAAAAGTTCTTGAAAATGTGTAAATGTTGTTTTTATGTCTTGTTATGTTATCTGTTCTGTTATTTTAGATTATATGCTCAAAAAAAGCAAGGATTGTGCCTTTTGATTTAAACCATATTTAGACTCTATCAGTGTTATTTTCCTCTGTTAATGTCAATGATATAATAATAAGTTTATTATTCTCAGATGGCAGTTGGGGAGAGTTAAGAGGGAACTTGGTGGTGTAACTACCTGGGAATTTTATAGGTACGTGTACAGTATATTTTCACTTCAAAAATTATGACTCATATTGAGAATGATATGAACATATATGTTATAGAAAAAGCTCTCCATGTGATTCCGATAGCTGGCATCCCTTTTCCATAGCTTTGCTGTCTTTTAAGAGCTTTATTTTTCATAATTTGCACAGCAACTTTTTACTCATTGTCTTAACATTTCTTAAAGCGTTTGTTTCATTTTTCTCATTGGTTGCTATTTTGCCATTACCTAGAAATCCTAAAAACATTCTTAATATAGTATTTTACCACTGAAACCAGGTTATAGATTAAGAGATTTGCCCAAATAAGCATAAACAGGATAATAAAAAAACAACAGGTGGTTTTATTATCGAAACTTTTCAGAAGGTGGTGCATAATAACTATTCAGTAATTTTCTGTAAACTTGTTCAGAAAGTGTTCATCTTGTGAAGGTGAATACTTAATGCTTTTTGTAATTATTATGTAGACTATTTAAAAGGATTTTTTGAAGTGCCTACCACCTTCCTTTACTTCCTAATTTTCTAGAAAGGTGGCTGTTTATTTCTTTAGCATCTGCAATTATCTCATTCTTAGAATGAGAGTATTTTTTCTGGCATGTTTTCCATATCCCTGCAATTCAAATGTAAAGTCTCCCCTCTTTATTTTCCTTGAATAGATGGAGTATCTGTTCACTGTTACTCAAATATAAACGTTTCTGTTTAGAAACAGAAATTTAAGGTGATTAAGTCCAATTTTATTCTTTCTTCTTCTTCTTCTTCTTTTTTTTTTTTTTTGGATACAGGGTCTTGCTCTGTTGCCTGGGGTAGAGTGTAGTGACATCATCATAGCTCACTGCAATCTCATACTCCTGGGCTCAAGTGATCCTCTTGCCTCAGCCTCCCAAGTAGCTAGAACTACAGTATTCATACTTCTTATAACTAAATGTTGTCAGTTCTTCAGTTTGGCTTTTGTTTGTTTGCTTGTTTGTCTTGCTTTGCATTAGCATTTATTTTGAAGAGAAGTAAGATTGAAGGAGAGGGGAAGCAACACTTAATAGTGAGTTATATATAATTTGACAGTATGAGCCAAGAGCCATAAAATGTCTCTACCATAATGTAAAAATTCAATTCTGGGGAACTTAACCTAAGAAATTAATTCAGAATATGCAAAAAGCAACATATACATTATTCATTTATTCATTGCTAAGTTATTGGTAGGAGTAAATACTTGGAAGAAATCTTTTTTTATTTCAATAGATTTAGGAGTACAAGTGGTGTTTGGTTACATGGATGAATTGAATAGTGGTGCATTCTGTACCTGTCATTTAAATAGTGTACCCAATAGTTTTTCTTCCCTCACCTCCCTCCCCCCACTTTTGAGTCTCCATTGTCCGCTGTACTTGTATGTCCCCATGTACCCGTAGCCTTCCCTTGTAAGTAAGAACATGCAGTATTTGGTTTTCTATTCCTGAGTTACTTCATTTAGGATAATGGCCTCCAGTTCCATCCAAACTTCTGCAAAAGACATTATTTCATTCGTTTCTATGGCTGAGTAGTATTCCACAGTGAATATATACCACATTTTCTTTATCCTCTCATTGGTTGGTGGGCATTTAGGTTGATTCCATATCTGTGCAGTTGTGACTTGTGCTGCCATACAGTTTGGCTTTTAAAGTCCTGTTCGTTTTGTCCTTTTTTTCATGCTTAGGGATATGGGACGTAGGAAAAGTTAATTCTTAAAGATCTTTTAAAATTCTCCTTTTCACAGAGTTTGTTATGTAGTGGGAAAGGAGTTGTTCAGAATGTTTTTCCTTTTTCCTAGTCATCTTTAACTCAAAATATATATATATATAAAATGCACATTTAATGTTTGGTTTTTTTACTAGAAAAAAATTTTTTTCCTTGGGGCCACAGTGTTTTATTACAAAAATAGAATTAAAACTTCAAAAACAAAATGATTCTTTCTAATTTAGTGAAAAACTTGCTATTTTTTATTGTTTTCTGTGCGTGAGTTATTCGCAACTTGAAAAATAGTTCACGAGGCTCCCAAAGTAAAGAGACTTGTGAGTTATATATACTTCACGAGGCCCTGAGCTCAAAACTAGCGTTAAACGCAACTCACATGGCAGTCAATGTGTTAAACTAAGGTACTTATAAGTAGCATAAAAAGAGCATTTTATATGCAGGGAGCCAATATATGATGGAAAGAACACTAGACTGAGAATCAAGAATAATAAAATACTAATAACTAACTTTTTGAATATTAATGTTATTTAATTCTCATACTGTTATTTAATTCTCCCTGTTAAAATCACCTACAACAATCCCCATTTTACACAGATGAGAAAACTTAAGCACAGAGAGGTTACATCATTCTTCCAAGGTATAAGTCATGGAATTGGGATTTGTGCTCACACCTTATTTGTAAGGATACCTAAAGCAACTCAGTACCCTGGACGAGTCATTTCATCTCTGTGTTGTATAAAGTGATTACACAAATAATCTTCAGTGTTTATTCCATGTCTGATGTTTTAGGTCCCTTGCACACTTTATAGAATACTTTAAAATGGTATACTTCTGTTAGGGAAGTATACCTTATTCTCATAAGACATAGATAGGAAATGAATAGGTGTAGGCCTTGTTTCTGTTTCCCTCAGGTATGTCAGAGGCCCATTAAGAAGTTATCTGTGAATTTTGGTTGCTTTAAAGGTCTCTATAAGAATTTGTCATTTAATAAACTTAACTGACAAGTTAATTGACAAAAGTAAAGCTTAGGAATAAAGGCATGAAGATGTTGTATTTACGTGGGAGATTGGGGATTTGTGCCAGACTCTTGTAGTGTTTAGAAATGAAACTGGGCCTTAATGAAGGATCTAATAACTGCTTAATCATAAATTAAATATTAAATCGTTTTCTTCTCTGTATCCTCAAACCAAACTGGTTCAGAGTTATAAAATGTAAATTTATCTACTCCCTCTGCTGCTGTCACCCTTTTTCTTCAGTTAGAGCAATAAATGCCTGAAAATAGCTAAGGTAGGAGATTGTCCCTGAGTAGTAGGCTTGTCTCTAAAGAAGACCTCCTTTCTATATGCCATTCTGGGTGGTGAGGGTGGACGGAAGCAGGGTTTCTAACATGGTTTCTAACATGGTCCCAGGGAGTGTGCTACACCACCTTCTACTTCTATAAAGCCAGGGCAGCTTTATGTAGACTGCCGTGTCCAAGCATCTGTCTGTTCCTTTGGTCCCTGTCCTTTTTTTTTTTTTTTGAGAGATAGGGTCTGGCTCTTTCGCTCAGGATGGAGTGCAGTGGCATCATCATAGCTTTCTGTAACCTCAAACTCCTGGGCTCAAACAATCCTCCTGCCTTAGTCTCCCAAAGCAACTGGGATTACAGGCATGAGCCACTGCTCCCAGCCCCCTCTACCCTTTTTGAAGAGTTGAAGCCCTGAGATTAACGATCAGTATCCCTCTTAGAAATGGGATGAAATGTTCCACAAGCTCTTAATCATGGTTTGACTATCATAGGACTTTAGCAATACATACAAGCACCATTTTTCACTAGTGCTTGCTAGAAGAGATGGTAGACTTAGTTCTTCTGAATGCCACAGTCTTAATGGCTGACTTGGTGGGATGAGGTAGCTAGACCTTCTGCTTCTAAGGCTAACTACCAGACATAAGCTTGATATAATTCCCAGCAAAATGTTTCTCATGAGAGAACCTGTAATTTGTTAGCACCCCTGCAGTCCTAAAAGACTGCTCATAATACCTGGAGGAAGAATAATTTTGATGGCTCTTTTGACATTCGTGTGATTCAGGTTTGTAGGGAACCCCGTGAAACATGAAGCAGTATACTCAAACTTTATGAAACTTGATCCTTTGTGACACTGCTGTAGTGAGTGCTCCCCCTTAAGTCTGATTCTGAGATGTAAAAGTTGTAAGAGAAGAGAACCAACATTATTGAAGTGTTCTCTATGGATTTGTTACATGTACTAGGCAATTTTACATGTCTTATTATTTAAGCCTTGTGAGGTAGGTACTGTAATCCTTGAGAAAATAGACTCAGCATGTTCGAAATTAGGATCTAAATTTGGATTTATCAACTCCAAAGCCACCTCTCCTCCTATTAGATCTCACTGCTTCTCATGCAGTCTTCTGTCCGTCAGGCTTGAGAGTACACTGTCTTGACCCCCACTATTTCATTCCTTTACATTCATTCTGTCATTTCAGCGTTCTTATTCTTTGCAATGTCCAGCTGCTCATTTAAATGTTGAGGCCCTCCTTTGCCATAGAAGGCTGTGGTGGTTAAGAAGTAGAAGAGTTCAAGCCTTCTGAGTCAGTTAGGAAAGAGAAGTCAGGAATAAAGACATCCATTCCTACAGGCTTTGGAAGAGACCCGCAGTGTTAAAAAAGTCTTGTAGTTCTAGGACATTTCCCCCTTAATTCATTTTGGGAGGGGAGTTTCCCATACTGGATTGCCAGTGTGATCTAAATATTTAATTTGGCCGAGTGTGATGGCTCACACCTGTAATCCTAGGACTTTGGGAGGCCGAGACTGGAGGACCGCTTAAGGCCAGGAGTTTGAGACCAGCCTAGGCAACATAGACCCCATTTCCACAAAAATAAAAGTTAGCCGGGTGTGGTAGCACACCTGTAGTCCTAGCTACTCAGGAGGCTGAGGCAGAAGGATCTCTTGAGCCCACAAGCTGAAGGTTGTAGTAAGCTACGACTACAGCACTGCACCCTAGCCTGAGCAATAGAGCTGGACCCTGTCTCAATAAATAATAAATATTAAATTTGTTCAGCTTTATTGAGGTATATTGAAGTATACTAAACAGTGCATATTTAAGTGTATAATATAATCAGCTTTGACATGTATACACCCATGAAACCATCACCACAATCACTGCCTTATGCAGACATCGATTTTTAACTTTTATAAACCTGTTCACATAGCTATGCAAGTCCCAAATGGTAAAAATTTAACACTGAGCCACCGTCTTACTGGAGCGAGAGCGTAGAGGGATAAGCAACGAGGCTTTCAAATGCTTCAGAACACATCTTTCTTTTTAGCCTGAAAGATTGCTTAAGAAAGAGTAAAGTGTTAGACCTAATGGCATTTAGTAAAGCTATTTTTGTTATTTGTCTTCTAAGTTAGTTTTATCTTTAGAATTTTCTAATGGAATATTTTGAAGCATAATTAAAAACAGCCATGGAAAACAGTTGACAAAGGAAAATAGAACATCTGAGCCAGTCATCTAGATGAAAGATAAATAAAAACAACTTCAGAAAATTATGTATGAAATCAGAACAGAAGGTGGAGACTTGGCAGCATTCTTCCTACCATGGGGAGCTTTCAGGACTTCCTGGCCAAGGGAAATGGTGCCCTGGCAGTTATTTATCCCGGTGGCCATCTGTTTCTGCTAGGACTTGAGGCCTACAGTAGGTTTGTGAGAAGAAGAGGAAAAAAACAACTTTCCGTCCACAGCGGACATTAGGTGAGCAGTACAAGCAAGCCTGGCTAGAACCACATTAAAACTAGTGAAGAATGCTAAATGAACTGCACTCTTGGTGGCCGGTCAGTGGGGCTGAAAACCTTTTATAAATTGCAAATGCAAACATTGCTAAAAGTGATTTTGCCAAAGTAGAAAAGTTACCTACGTTTACCAACTTTTAGAGTGTTCCTTTCCTTTTGTGTGTAAACATTGGGTTTCTCTAAGCAAACCTCTCTGCCTTCAGTTGTCCCATTTTTAACACCTTTCAAATATTGTAGATGTGACAGTAAGAGGACTATTTTGTCACTACACGTGGCAGTCTCATACCACTGAAACTTTTCTCCATCACCACCATTTCCTTTGGACTGACTTTAGGAGCTCATTTTACATTTCCTTCTTTGACCAGTCGTTGAAATCATTAGCAAGTATGTTGTTGGGCTGCGTTAGGCACTGTTAGTTTCTTGCTCCATGGGATTCACCTCTGACTTTTCATCCCTCTTGTATTTGTCCCTGCCTTTTGTTTTCCGCCAAGTACATATCTTCCTTCTCCTTAACCATATCCCTAATCTGAGAACCCAGCCCTGCTTTTTTATCCTTATGTTATACATTTACTTCTTCAGGAGTCTGATCATTTCACTTACTAGTTGTGTGACCCTGAACAAAAGTTACTTCTCTCTATTTCAATTTTTCCATCTATAAGATGGGCACAATAGACTTACCTTATAGTGCTCTTATGAGTATTAAATTGTTAATGTATGTGAAGTGCTTAGATGGGGCTAGAACTAGTAAGCACTCTCGAGTATTTGTTTTTATGTTTAAACTTACATGTTGGAAATTATTACTCTCTAAACTCTTCCCAATCTGCTTCTTCAGTTAGCTATACATAATTCAGTTGAAGTGTCTCACTGAACCTGAAGCAGTTAAAAACTAAGCAAAGAATCTTGTATCCCTAAATTTACTATTTTTCTGTCACTCTAGTTTCCCAGTTGCATGATTATTCTTTCCTTTTAGTTTTCTATCAAATCTAACCTGTCATTAGGTACTGCCAGTTACCATTGATTCTCTCAGATCAATTTCTTTTCATTTGTATAGTCAGGCCTCCCTGATTCTAGTCAGTCATTATCCCTTCATGTAATGATAAAATAACCATCTTAGCACCTAGAATATCTGTTGGGATATAAAAGGCAGTGAGTGTTTGTTGAGTGAATGTCTCATTTACCTATGTTAGCCACCTCTAAAAATTTCCTATAGTATTAAGTCTAAACTCCTGAACATTGCTATCAGGTTTCATTATTGTTGCCTATATAGTAATTTCACATCATTGATTATATTTCAGCTCAACAAGCCCACGTGGTATTCCCTACTACTTTGAAATTACTCTCATTTCCATATCATTCCTATTTCTTGAGATCCTTTTCAATTCTTCTCTGTAATTTTAAAGTCATGTCCAGAACACATCATTTCTACAGAATTTCTCCTTGTTGGCTTTACCAACTCTAGTCACTGTTCTATTCTGTGATGTGTCAGCACCTATGTTTGATTTTCATTGTGTCAGTTTGTACTTAAATCTGTGATGGGCATGTTGTATCTGCTCACCTTGAATATAAGCTCCTGGGAATCAGGGACAATCTTGGCTCTCTCATATCTTATCTCTTCACTGCCAGTTACATGCCCTACACCCTTCAGGGTGCTCAGTAAATGTTTATGCAGCAACTCTGTGGAATGTTAGAATTGTTTTCTAATGGTCTTCATTAAGTCCTAAAGAGGTTATGTGGTAGGGATCACTACCAGCAGAGCAGTTTTGTCTTTAGTAAAGAGCTTTGGGGCCATTAAATGGTAGAAGATTAGGAATATATTGTTCAAAAGAATCTGGGCCACAAAGGAGCTAGTCTGCTCTGACTAGGTAATTCTGGGGTAATTTTCAGCTGTGGACTACAATGTAAACAAACATTTTTAGTGATACTTTATGATCCTAGATATTTAATTTGGAAAGAGGATAACTGATAAAACTATAGTCTTAAAATGAAGTTAAAACAAATTTGACTAATGATATGGAGTTTTCTCCCATTTAATTTTTTTTTAATAGGTTTTACTTTTTAGAGTGGTTTTAGGTTCACAGCAAAATTGGAAGGTATAGAGATGTCCCATATATTCCCTGCCCCCACACATGCATGGCCTCCCCCGTTATCAACATCCACCACCAGAGGGGTGCCTTTGTTAAAACTGATGAACCTACATTGACATATCACTATCACCCAAAAGTCCATAGTTTATATTAGAATGCACTCTTGGTGTTTTACATTCTGTGGGTTTAGACAAATTTATATCTACATGTATCCACCGTTAATAGTATCATACAGAGTAGTTTCACTGCCCTAAAACTCATCTGTGCTCTGCCTATTCATCCCTCCCTTCCCCCCAACTCCAGGCAACCATTGATCTTTTTACTCTCTCCATAGTTTTGCCTTTTCCAGATTGTGAAAATAATCGCTTCTCAGCCTTTTGGCTAAGATCAAGTGCAGAGTGGGAAAATAGTTGGAATCATATAGTATGTAACTTTATCAGACTGTGTTCTTTCACTTAGTATTGTGCGTTTAAGTTTTCCCCATGTGTTTTTGTGACTTGACGGCTCATTTCTTTTTAGCACTGAATAATATTCCATTGTCTAGATGAACCATAGATTAGCCATTCACCTACAGAAGGACATCTTGGTGGCTTCCAAGTTTTGGCAATTATGAATAAAGGTGCTATAAACATCTGTGTGCAGGTTTTTGTGTGAACATAAATTTTCAGCTCCTTTTGGTAAATACCATGGAGTGCAATGGCTGGATTGTTTGGTAAGAGTATGTTTAGTTTTGTAAGAAATTTCCAAACTGTATTCCAAAGTTGCCGTACCATTTTGCACTTCTATCAGCAATAAATGAGTGTTCTCTGTTGCTTCACATCTTCACCAGTATTTGGTGGTGCCAGTGTTCTGGATTTTGGCTAGTCTAATAAATATATAGTGGTATATCATTGTTTTAATTTGCATTTCTCTGATGACATATGATGTGGAATATAAGCAAATATAATTATTTGTCATCTGTTAATCATCGTTGGTGAAATGTCTGTGAACCTCTTTGGCCCTTTTTTTTAAAGTCAACTTGTTTTCTTGTTGAGTTTTAAGAGTTTTTTGTATATGTTGGATAACAGTCCTTTTATAGTGTCTTTAGCAGAGCTGTAATTTCTAATTTTAACCAATGACAGCTTATCAGTTCTTTCATGGATCAGGCCTTTGGTTACTATCTAAAAGGTCATTGCCAACATTGGTTGTCATCTAGATTTTCTCTCATGTTATCTTCTAGGAGTTTTATAGTTTCATGCTTTACATTTAGGTCTGTGATGCATTTTGAGTTAATTTTTGTGAAAGGTAAGGTCTGTGTTTAGATTCATTCTTTTGCACGTATATTTCCAGCTCTAGCACCATTTTTTGAAAAGACTATCTTTTCTCCACCGTATTACCTTTGCTCCTTTGTGAAAGATCAGTTCACTGTATTTATATGGGTCTATTTCTGGGCTCTCTATTCTGTTCCATTGATCTATTTGCCTCTTCTTTTGCCAATATCACACTGTCTTGATTACTGTAGTTTTATAGTAAGTTTTTAAGTCAGACAGCATCAAAGTCCTCAAACTTTTTCTGCTTCAACATTTTGTTGGCTACTTGAGGTCTTTTGTCTCTCCATATAAATTTTAAAGTCAGTTTGTCCATATCCACAAATTAACTTGTGTGTATTTTGGTTGGGATTGCACTGAATCTATAGACCAAGTTAGGAAGAACTGATATCTTGACAATATTAAGCCTTCCTATCCATAAATGTGGACTATCTCTCCACGTTTAATTCCTCTTTGATTTATTTTATCAAAGTTTTAAAATTTTCTTCATGTTGATCTTATTTTGTTAAATTTATACCTAAGTGTTTAATTTTTTTTCAAGTGCTAATGTAAATTGTGTTTTTAATTTCAAATTCCACTTGTTCATTGCTGATATATAAGAAAGCAATTGATTTTTGTATATTAACCTTGTGTCCTGAAACCTTGTTATAATTGTGTATTTTTGTTGATTATTCAGATTTCCTATGTAGACAATCATGTCATCTGCAAACAGAGTTTTATTTTTTGCTTCCCAATCTGTATACCTTTTCTTGTCTTATTGTATTAGCTAGGAGTTTCAGTATGATGTTTAAAAACAGTGGTCCACAGCCTGGAAGAAGTGGTAGTCACTTGGTGCAAGGTCTGGTGAATATGGTGTATGACAGAGAGTTTCCAAGTCTAGCTTCTGTAGCTTGAGCAGCGTTGTTTGTGCGACATGTCGTCCAGCCTTGTCTTGCAAGAGGATTGGCCTGTCTCTCTTGACCAGTCTTGGCTGCTTACTCGCCAGCATCCTTATCATTCGTCCAATTGGTTACAGTAGACGTCCATTGTAATCGATTGACCAGTTTCATGAAGCTGTGGTGGATAATACCAGTGCTGGACCACCAAACAGACACCATTGGCCTTTTTTTTTGATGAGTATTTGGTTTTGGACTGTGTTTTGGTACTTCATCTTTGTCTAACCGTTGTGCTGAACACTTGCGATTGTCAAAAAGAATCCATTTTCATCGCATGTAGCAATATGGTGTAGAAATGATTTGCCTTTATGTCTTGACAGCACAGAAAGGCAAGCTTTGAGACAATTTCTTTTCTGGTGCTCATATAAATCATGCAGAACCCATCTATCCAGCTTCTTTACTTTACTGATTTGTTTAAAATGGTCCAATATTGTTGGAATAGTAATGTCAAACCTTGCTGCTAATTCACGTATAGGTTGAGATGGATTCGCTTCCATTACAGCTTTCAGCTAATCATTATCCACCTTGGTCTCAGGTTGCCCACATGGTTAATTTTCAAGATTAAGGTCAGAATGGACCTTCTCAAACCATTGACATACTGTGTGTGTTCATTAGCCACATCCTTCCCAAACATTTCTTTGATATTTTGAGCTGTGTCTGCACAGTATTGGTTCCACAGTGGAACTCACATTCAAAAATAACATGAATTTTTGACTTATCCATGGTTTCACAAAAATTGCTCTAAAAATAATGTGAAAGATAATGACAAGCCAAACTGTGCTTTTGAAAGACTGAGGATATACCTTCACAATAAAAGTAAAACAAGAAGTGTCAAAGTGAAGTGTCAGAGATAACAACTGCCAAACCTAGTCCTTAAGGAAATCGGACATTTCATACTTAATAACCTACTACTAGGCCCATCAAAGGCATTCCTCATTTCTGTTACAGTGTTTTTGTTCTCTAGCATTTCTTTTTGGTTCTTTAGAATTTCCATCTCGCTGCTTACATTGCACATCTGTTCTTGCGTGCTGTCTACTTTATCCATTAGAACCATCAGCATATTAATCATAATGTTTTAAATTCCAAGTCTGATAATTCTAATGTCTCTGCTATATCTGAGTCTGGTTTTGATGGCTTACCCTGTCTCTGTATACTGTGTTTTTTGCCTTTTAGTGTGTCTTGTAATTTTTCTTTGAAAGGTGGGCATGATATATAAATACTAGGTAAAAGAAACTGCAATAAATAGGCCTTTAGTGATGTGGTGGTAAGGTTTGTGGGGGCGAGGAAGCATTCCATAGTCCCAGTTTAGATCTCAGTCTTTTCCTGAGCCTCTGCTTCTGGATTGGGAACTTTGCCGGTGCTTCTCAGTCATTGTGCCCATGTTAGGTGGGACAGGATGACTAGAGGGGGCTGGAGTTGAGTATTTCCCTTCTCCCAGGTCAATTAGGTTCTGATAAAGCCCCAGCAGATTAGGCTCTAGTTAAATAGTTTCTTTTGAAGGCAGAATGCTCTGGCATGTTTAAAAATGGTTCCTTTTGCCCTCCCCGCTTTCCTCCTTGCCAGGAGCACAGGGGATGTTTCTCTGATATTCACTATGAGGGAGGTGGTGGAGGTCTAGGAGATAAAACTCAGAAAGCTATCACTCCCCCAGACCCCCAGGGCTGGGTCCCTATTTATCTGTAAGACTTGTTTACACCGAGCCTCCAGTAGTTCTCCACTGCACTGGTTCCACACAGGTTTCAGCTCCTAAGTTTCTGCTCCGGTAAATTGTGACTCTCTGTATTCTGTCTCTCCAGTTTGGAGAGCAGTGGTTTGCTCTGTGACCTTACTTCTCTTACAGATCTAAGAAGAGTTGGTTTTTCAGTTTGCTGATTATTGTTAGGATGGAGTGGTAATTTCCAGGCTTCTTACACAACAAACTGAAAACCATGAGTCTAATTTTTAGTTTAAAACTAGAGCATATTTATAACTCAGATTATAATTTTATAGGCAGAAGTGAGGGAAAGAGAAACTAAGCCAAAAAACTTCATGTTAAATAAAAAGTTACCTTTTCCAAAAATATTAAAATATGGGAGCTTTTAAGCAGTAGAGTCTGGATGGCTTATTTCCAGTTTTATAAAAATGAGCACTGCCAGAGCTTGAGTAAGAAGGTACATGGCAGGCACGGTGGCTCATGGCTGTAATCCTGGCACTTTGGGAGGCTGAGGCAGGAGGATCACTTAAGGATAGGATCCTGTTCAAGACTGGCCTGGGCAACATGGCAAGACCCTATCTCTACAAAAAATTTTAAAAATTAGCCAGCAATGGTGGCATGTGCCTATAGTCCCAGCTACTCAGGAGGCTGAGGTGGGAAGATAACCTGAGCCCAGGAGTTGGAGGCTGCAGTGAGTTATGATCACACCACTGCACTGTAGCCCAGGCAACAGAGCAAGATCCTGTATCAAGAAAAAAAAGATGATGATGATACACATTCTAGCTGTAAGTCTTCCATGGAGTTTTTTTCTCTCACATCTTTGAGATTTGAAAACTAAACCCTGACTTGCTGGGTTGAACAGCAGGAAGGAAAAGACTAGGCTTCTTTCCATTGTGACGGAGAATTGTTTATTCAGACACTAACTAGTAAGAGCCAAAGTGCCTATTAGATTGTACATTTGTTTATTTGTTTTGAGGTTGGCATGCACTACTGTTTTAGCACTGTACAAAAGGCTGCCATGGCATCTCCATTTCTAGTTTCTAGGGAGGCTACAAATGTAGAATGTTTTTCAGTCAAGACATCATTCTGCCTGCAGTTTAACTGCTTTGGTTTTCAGTCCTGCTGTATTGTATCTGTTGTGGTGTATGAAGATAATGAAGCTGGAAACAGTGAAGACTGCACAACTGACTACACCCATGTACGTAAGTACGTTGGTACTGCAGCGGGATGTTATTGGTGAAGAGAACTACTAGTGATCACAACTGTTGTGCTTGAAGTAGATCCACTTCTGCAATGTCATGGCAGTGTTAGTGAACAACACAGAGATTGAACAGAGAGGGGATATTCATGTGTGTTCTGCTTTCTGACTAAGCTGTCACTGCAGCCCATCTTATGTAACTTGCAAGGCAGACCACATCGGACCCATGGTGAATTGGTGACCATTCTAGTCTCATTTCAGATGCTTTATGTTTTTATCCAGTTGACTACAAATACCAGTTCATTAACTCATTTGTTCATTGATAACCATTTCTCAACATCCTGCTTCCTGTATACACTATCTTGTGTATGAGTGTTTTGAATATGGTAAATGTTTTTTGGTTTTTATACAAATTGATAACCAGCTGACATTAATATTCTAGTTTGAGGAAGGGACATGTTATGTATAACCTTAAAATAAAATGTTCATTAAGTTATGCTTTCAAGTTCCCCATGAAAGTCTTGGTAATTATAATGTAATTTATGTGCCTGTCATCCCAACTACTCAGGAGGCTGAGGCAGGAGGATTACTGGAGCCCAGGAGTTCAAGGCCAGCCTGGGCAACATAGCAAGACCTCGTCTCTAAAAAATAAATAAATAAGTGGAATAATAATGTAGTTTATGCTTTATAAGGAAATTAGCTATTAACACTTTAAAACCGTAAGTGTTCTTTTACCTCTGCTGAGCCAGCTTGTTATAAACTTCATATCCCTTTTGTTCTTTTTAATCCATAGCTTCTCTGTAATAGATTGACTAATTGGAGTTAAATAAACACCTTGGTCATTTCTGTGGCAAGTGTGCTAATGAGACTTATATATAAGCAGTGAGTCTGTGACAGCTGGTAAGGCTGTCATCTCTAGTTTGTGATCTCTTTGGACTAAGGACTTTTGGCCAGGTATTTCAATTTAGGAATCTCAGTCACTAAGAGAACTACTCTGGAACACTTGTGTTGTGGTAAATTGGGCTTAAGGATCTGTTTTTTTCTTGTTTGTTAAGGTAGCTGATTCATTTCTTTAAAAGATATCCCAGTGTAATTTGAATTTCTCCGTAATTTGTTTTCAGCATTAATAATATTAGCAAATTTGAATTTTTTATGCTTTCACTTCCCTTATATTTTAATGAAATTGTGAACTAGACATGAAATGACTTAGAAAGGGGGTAGGTCTAAGGAGCTAGGATACTGGTTAATATAAAATTAGATTAAAAAGTCAAATAACTGGGCCTGGGGCTTGGTCATCACTGATCATGAGCTGACAGTGATTGGGATTTTTTATATTTTTTTCTCTACAGTGGCATGCTAGCAAGAGAAACTTAAGCATTTTGCAAGATATAAACAAAAATGCATTTATGTAAACTCTTCTTATTCATATCTTCTCTTTCTGAAGGTGCACTTACAGAGTGCTATGACGAACTGGGGAACAGATACCAGCTTCCAGTCTATTGCTTGGCACCACCAATCAACATGATAGAGGAAAAGAGTGACATAGAGACTCTGGATATTCCTGAGCCACCACCCAATTCTGGATATGAATCTCAGCTCCGTTTGCGCCTTTCTACAGGCAAAGACCTCAAACTTGTGGTTCGTAGCACAGACACGGTATTCCACATGAAGAGACGGTTACATGCAGCGGAAGGAGTGGAACCGAGTAGTCAGCGGTGGTTCTTCTCTGGCAGACCTCTCACCGACAAAATGAAGTTGGAAGAGCTGAAGATCCCAAAGGACTATGTTGTACAGGTGATAGTGAGCCAACCTTTGCAGAACCCAACACCAGTTGAAAACTGAAGTGGTCCTATTGGCTGGATCCCTCTGCTCCTTTTTATTGTGTTGTCATTTCCTACTCTATGGCGTGAAATTTATTTTCACTGCTCTAAATTCCCTGTGAATGGATTTAGTTCTGAGGAATTACCAGTGAAAAATTCCATCTGTGATGGAGACCAACAAAAATAATAAAACACAAAGAGCCAGCCTTTGAGACTCATGTAATTACAATTTCTAATTTGGGAAGCAGTTAAGAAATAGATAACCATTTATTTTAAAACACTCAACAACTATGTAATGGCTGTATTTAAATGATTTGGACTGTAAATGGAATGATGCATCCATGAAGAACAGCACCAAGCACCTTTTGAATACAGATTTTTTTTTTAAATATATCAAATCATATACCCAGAAACCATCCATAATAGTTATAAAATGTAAGCTTTTTTTATTTCTTAATAGAAACTGAAAAGAGCAGTATTTGAGGTTTGCTTCTATTCTGGTTTTTTATTCTTAGCTCAATTAATATTTAGCCATAAAGGAGTAGAGACTGGCAAATTGCACTCCAGTGTTGCTCTCCGCATCCCCACATGTTGAGCTCCTTATTACATTCACACTAAATTTTGGTGCCTTCCAGCACATTGGTGGCAGGCACCCTTCTGGAACACTAGGCAATAATTTAGTCAATGCAGTCTCTGGTTTTCAACTGATACTCAGTTGAGAAGTCTTTTATCCTCTTACTGCATAGGCATTTTGAAAGGTCTATATAATGAAGCTGTTTTTATATCCAGGCTTAGAAGGTCACTACTGTATAATACCTTTGTTGATCTAGCTACTCTGCTTAGAACTTTTCATAGCTAACTATGACTCCAAACGCATAGTTCCTGGGCCAGGGAACACGGGAATCAAGTACAGTTGTTCCCGCTACAGGATAATGAAGTAATTGTTCTCTTCTCCTCCACTTTGCAAGAAGAGTGTAAGGAAAAACCATTCTATCTGTGCCTGGGAGAACTGTGCCTATTTTCAGTCTTTTAGAGAAAATTTCATCGAAATTTACAAGTGTGAAAGGTTTACTGGCATCACTTAAACATCAGCAGTGAGACCAAATAATGAAACATTGCTTTATACCTTAGTGGTTTCCAGTTCAGTTACCTCTACTCATGAAGGGTGACAATTTTCTTCCCTCATCTTTCCTGGCAAAAAGCAAATTAAGAACCATTTACAAATTAGATTAGAGGACTGAAAAATCCAGTGAGATAACCTGATTCTTTTGTACTGTGACTGGAATAAAGCTACCAAGGATTATGTTTAATTTGGAGCCTTTTAAAAGGTGGCTCCTTAGGTGAGAAGGGGGCTAAGACTTGACCACTGTACCCCTGAGAATCCATGAGATGGAAAAGTAGAGGCCAGAAGGCACTGACGCTGTTCTCAATCGGGAAAGAGCAACCCTCCACACCTGTTTGGATGGGAAGCACCATTATTGATTCTAATGATGAAATGAAACTGCTAATTAGTTTAAATGTAATGTTTAAAATGGTATTACATTTTCTATAGCCTGATTAAATATATCTATAATTGTAACTTACCATGTTTCTGAGAGCTTTAACAATTAATACTTCCCTATTTTTATGCAATCATTTTAAAGATTCTAGCTGTATCCAGTTTAGGATTGCTGATGACTGAATCTAAATTCAAGAGAAAACAGCAGCGTTAATTCCAAAGGAGAATTTTGTACTTAGAGGTGGAGGTATGAGAGTATTTCAATATGTTGCCCTGTCATCAAGAAGTTTTTGTTCATTTGTATGCCACATTGAATAGCAGCATCTCTCAAAGTTTATCAACTGGAAAAAAGTGTTTAAACCTGTTTTTCTTAAGGAAAATTGGTGATGCTATCAATATCTATGATTGATAAAAGGTCTTGTTTGTTGAGGATTTTTAAGAGTTTATTTTACTTTAAGGGAATATATACTTTGAATAACAATTTCTGGTCATGTTCAACTAACCTAGGTGAGAAATCCATGGTGCTGTTTAATTGTAAATAGATTGATATAAGATTGGACCAATACTTGATGTGTATGATTTTAGTATGTAGGGTTTTTGTGCTTTTTTTAAAAAAAAAAAGTTCAATTTTCTCTTTGTCTTTGCCTTTATTCTGGTTTTTTAATTGTTGTTACTCTCTATATAAGGGTAATCTGTCCCATTCTAATGAAAAGTGTGATGGTTTTTCTCCTTTTTAAAACCTCAGCTCAATAAATAAGTTCATTGTGACCAAACTTAGGTTCTGCTATGCCACGTCATACATGATCATTTATAAGTACGCTTCCTCTTCTGCATTGAAATCTTGATCTAAAATAGGTTGTTGATTTTTTGCTCTTAAGAATCATGCTATAGGCTGGGCACGGTGGCTCACGCCTATAATCCTAGCACTCTGGGAGGCCGAGGTGGGAGGATCGCTCAAGGTCAGGAGTTCAAAACCAGCCTGAGCAAGAGCAAGACCCCGTCTCTACTATAAATAGAAAGGAATTAATTGGCCAACTAAAAAAATACATACAGAAAAAATTAGCCGGGCATAGTGGCGCATGCCTGTAGTCCCAGCTACTCAGGAGGCTGAGGCAGGAGGATTGCCTGAGCCCAGGAGTTTGAAGTTGCTGTGAGCTAGGCTGACGCCACAGCACTCTAGCCCAGGCAACAGAGTGAGACTCTGTCTCAAAAAAAAAAAAAAAAAAAAAAAAAAAATCATGCTATAAACCAAAACTCATAATTTTTCTGAAGCACTGAGCTCATTTGTTACTCATTTTTGCATGAAAGTGACAGGTTTTGTTAAATGTTTAATATTTAAAAGAGATGATACATGCCTTTGGAATATAATCCAAACATACCAAGGTGAAAAGAGTCTCCCTTGCACTCCTGTCCCTCATCTCTTATTTGTTCTTCCCAGAGGTAACAGCTGTTAGCAGTTTTCTGGGTATCTTTAAAGGTACTCTAGCACAGTGGTTCTCAAATTTAAGCATGCATCAGAATCACCTGGAAGGCTTATTAAAACACAGATTGCTAGACCCTTCCATCAGAGGTTCTGAGTCAGTAGGTCTGGGTGAGGCACTATAATTGGCTTTTTTTTTTTTTTTTTTTTTTTTTTGAGACAGAGTCTCACTCTGTTCCCTGAGCAAGTGCTGTGGCATCAGCCTAGCATCCTCAAACTCCTGGGCTCAAGTGATCCTCCTGCCTCAACCTCCCAAGTAGCTGGGACTACAGGCATGCACCACCATGCCTGGCTAATTTTTTCTATATATTTTTAGTTGTCCAGCTAATTTCTTTCTATTTTTTTTAGTAGAGACAGGGTCTCTCTTGCTCTTGCTCAGGCTGGTTTCGAAGTCCTGAGCTCAAATAATCCTCCCGCCTCAGCCTCCCAGAG
>CAUYRT010013473.1:0-17020 GCA_963574885.1 Lepilemur ruficaudatus
TAGCATAAATAGCTCATAGCTCATTAATAATTTTTAAAGAATTAGGTTGTATTTAAATTTGCCCTATATATACCATAGAGTTCTATTCAGCCACAAAAAACAATGACTATATAGCACCTCTTGTATTATCGTGGATAGAGCAGGAGCCCATTCTACTAAGTGTAGTATCAACTTCTTATTTAATCCTCAAACCTCATAGGAAAGGTACCATTCCTATTTCACTTTGCAGATTAGGAAGCATCTCAAAGAATGTAAATGAAGAGCACCAGTTTAAACTGGTGAAACCTAGATCCAAATGCATATTCTTATTGACTAAATAATATTACCTTAAATTCAGAACTAACCTTTCACCCATTTTAATCTTTTCTCCCTCCAGGTTGTAAATTCTTTTGGAATGTTGAAATGACGCAATTTATATTCTCCATCCTCCTCGATAATACCTCTCTCCTGCACATGGTTTCTAACATCATGCTCTGCATTTGTTTGGATCTCAATAAATATTTGTTCACTGAAGAGAGGAAAACATATCAATGTGCTTTTACCATGGATTTATAAATTGTTTTCTTACCTTTTTTGGAAACCTATATTTTTCTCTGTAATAAACAATTACTCATTAAGATACCTTGGTGATATGAGATATTCTGTGAGTACCTTAGAAATGTTACCAAATTTCTTACCCTGGAAACATTGAGACATTCTCAACTCTCTGGTACATGTTAATGTAATCATAAGATAGACTTTGAAGCATAGGATAAAACTTAGACAAAATCCTATGCAGTACAAAGTATGTTTACATTATCATAGGTCAATGAATGTTTGTTGGAAAAAAATGAATGAATGAATGAATAAGACCTAAAACCACAGAAGTATATCTGTTTCAAAGATATTGAAAGTGAGGAGAACATCTGTGTATATAACAATTTTTAGTATCATTTGCTAAATAAAACCTTGTTACCATGCTTACATCATCCCTTTAAAACCTCTTACTATGTATCATTATTTTAGGAGCAAAATGTTGTATTCATCTAAAAGTTAAGATGGTTGTTTGTATCTGTGGTAGCACTGATATAATCTGGAACACCATGTCAGCATTTAATCAAACATAAGATTAGTAAGATTAATCTTATCTTATTTCTACAGGGGCCACTGTGGCTTCTTGTGTTCCATGGTAACTTCATAAAAAGATGTAAACAAATGTATATTGCATTGCCTTAGCAGATAAAATATTCTTTCTTCATAGGTCTGATTTCTAAACTGATTCACCTTAGAGTGAATTGATTATGAATTGTGTGGGTGGGGAGAACTTTTCACCAGAATACATTTCCAAATTAAATGACTGTCTTAGGCTACTCAGGTGTGTGTGAAGAACCAATGTCTGACGCTATCATGGAAAGATTATTCATGCATAGGCAAATATGCTTAAATTTGGCTCCAGAATTAAAACATTAAACACTCCTAAAAGACTCATATAGCAGTTTGCATTGAAAATGCTTTCTGGATCTTAAACTAGATAATGATTTGTGCATGTACCATTAAGGTGACTTATGTACCATAAGTCACATGGACTATTAACTGTACTCAAATGTCAGATTAGTTGTAGGCTATGTGTATCATTGCTAATAATTACAGAAGTAAAAATTAACCTGTCATCTAGTTGGATATGAGTTAAATCTCATCTGGCTAGACATGAGTTAAATTGATAAACTCATGGTTGTGAAGGAAATCATATACTCTAAGAACCCAGGTGGAAGCTTCATTTATGTTCACTGTGGGTGGTTAAACTCAGAACTTCATCTCTGGTTCACATTGCTAATTCTCTCCATTTTCACTACCAGGTAGGAAATCTTCATTGTTAGTTTTCCTGCTGGGATTACTAGAAAGATCCTTATTGAGAACACTAGGAGAAATCCTTACTTGATTACGACAGTGCCACCTGACTCCTTTTGGGAAGACGTTATGACAAAGCAAATATTCAATAATTCACAAGCAAAATGAAGTCTGATACATGTTCATGTTCAAATGCTGTCTTCCAAACATACAGATTTCTTGTCTCCAATGTATACTTATTGAATCCCAATCTCTTGAGGTATGGTTTTGGTATAGGACTTGCTTAAAAGCACCCTAAATGATTCCAATGTTCACCAAAATGCCAACACCATGATTCTAGAATGGCAGAGCAGTGAGAGATGACTACCAGCTGGGACTTTGGTTGTCAAGATTGTGCTTCACCTGGACCTTAAGTGGAGGGTTGGATTTTCAGAGGTAGAGATAAAAGCAGAGGATGTTACAAGAGGATACAGGGATATGAACAGTCGACAATGTTATCTTTCTGTGGAAGAGTGAGTATTCTGATTTGTTTCAGTTGTGGGGTATTAGAAGGATAAAAGTAAAAAGAAAAGGACTCAAAAATTAGGCTGGTATCATTTTGAGAGTGTCCTTGGTTTTCTTTCTATGGATTAAAAAGGAAGAAGTGTATTTATTTTTAATATCTGCTAACAATAAACCTCCAAGATCAGGAAGTAGTTTTAGAACAACTTACACACCATTGTTTTCAGGAGCTTCTTTCTCATGTATAAATACACCTTAACCTTTTGCTATGTTTGCTTTTTCTTTTTCTTTTTTTGTTAAAATATTTAAAAATAAAAATAAATACAAAACATCCTATTATTTATCCCCAATACTGTCCTGTACATATCTGAGAAGAAAGGTTATTTTCTTACATAACGTTAGTACCATTGTCATATTTAACACAATGCAATTGTTTCATATTAGCTAGTACCCAGCCCTATTCAAATTTCCTAGTTTTCCTGTATTGTTTTCTACAGCTGCTTTTTTTCCCCCAAAAAAGATCTAATTAAGTGCTGCTCTGTATTTGCTTAATACCTAGGCCATATTCAGATTTCCCCAGTTGTCTCATATTGTTTTTTTACAGCTGCTTTTTTTTTTTTCAAAAAAAATCTAAGTACCACTCTGCATTTGCTTCTGAAATTGCTTTTAATCTAGGACATTACTATCCTTTTCTTTTTCCTCCTTTTTATTCCCTGCTTGGTAACTTTTGAATTATAACTAACAGAATAGGAGAGTTTTATCCTTTTTTCCCATTTATCCATTCATTTATTCATTTAGATTTTAGAGGATTATTTGTTGAGCCATTTCTGTGTGCCAGGCACTGCACTTAAAGCTGGAGATACAAGAAGGTAACACAGTGTTTCTCTATGGTAAACCAGAAATTATTTTTCTTTTTTAAGCCTCTCCCCAGAAGAAACCAGGAATCATTTTGAAGGAAACATTGTTTTCTGATGAAAACACAGCTCTGAGAATGTCATTAAAAAAATACATGCACAGATGCATACACATGCCCACATGCTTAACAGATTGCAGAAAGCTTTTAAACAGAACATAAAGTGGCTTTTGTTTATTAAAACTCCATTTCAGAGTTTATGCTACACGGCCGTAACATTTCAACTACAGTTCTGTTCCAAGTGCCAGAAAATATCAGGAAGTTGGGAGATGTTTTTATTGCTCCTGGAGTCTTACCAGGCTTGAGGAGAAAAGCTAAATGAGGAAACCTGGCAGAGGAAGAACTTTACTTTTGCCCTTGAGTTATCTTGTTTTTATGTTTAAACATTTTTAAAGACGTTGAAGAGAGCTCCGGAATTCCCTGCAGGCCTCATTTATTGGGAGATGTTCCTCCCTTCATCCATCTGAACCTCGGGGAGCTGCCTCAGAAATGGGCAACAGAAGGCCTTCTTTGGGAAGGTGCCATCATGTGTCACTTAATGACATTTTGGTTCATCAATGGATCACATATAATACTGTACTTTTTTCTGTACCTCTTCTATGTTAAGATATGTTTAGAGACACAAATGCTTACTGCTGTGTTACAGTCGCCTGCCTTATTCAGTACGGCACCATGCTGCACAGGGTTGCAGCCCAGGAGCAATAGGCTACACCATGTAGCCTGGGTGCATAGTGCGCTGTGCCGTCTAGGTTTGTGTATGTGCACTCTATGATGTTCGCACAATGACAAAGTTGTCTAATGACGCATTTCTCAGAAGGTGTTCCTGTTCAGCGACGCGTGACTATATTTGAACTAGAAATCAGAAAAGTAAACTGGTCTCTGGGTTCTTAGAATATAGGATGTAAGGTTTATTGTGTCTTAGCCTCATTTTTCCAGTTGGGATTTCAGAAAGGAGGAAGTCACTTTTCAAAGAGAAAGAGAAGTGAAGCTGACGTGGAAAGAGTGCTGGAGAGAGGATGGTGGGCTTTGGGTTGTCCTTGGTTCCACTGTTTACGAGGCTCATCCGTGAGACACATAACTTCCCCAAGTTTGCGTAGCATAATTTCCTTTTTTTTTTTTTTAAGCCAACCTGAGTTGAGTTTCCTTCCCTTACAACCTAAGGCACGTATTACCTTATTTCTTCCTACTTACCTACAATTATTTGGATGTTAAATCCAAATTAACATGAAAGATATATTGGAACAATAACACCAAAAAATTATATAATGCTTACATTGTGTCAGGCACTGTTCTTTGCACTTATGTTAATTTATTTAATCCTCAAAATGGTTTTGTGATGGAGGTATTGGTATTATCTCCATTTTACACATGAAGCACAGTGAGTATGTAATTTGTCCAGGTTTATCTGCAACTGTTGGAGCCAACATTCAAACCCGGATGGTCTGGCTCTGCCACGCCATGACCACTATGCTTTTCTGCCTCTGACCGGCGTGCTTCCTTCCTTCCTGACCAGCCTGCCATCCCACCGTGACTGCAGCCCCTCTCACGGTTACTAAATGAGCAAAAGAAAGAAGAGCGCCTGTTTTGCTAATAAAGCAACAGCCCAGTTTCATAAGTTTATGTCACCTTGTTCAGCACTGGGCTTGTTCTCCTCATCTACGTTTACTAATTCTGTCACTCCTCAACCAACAGAGGTGTGATCAAGGCTGTCCTCTGTGAGAGATACAAAGATAAATTAGGAATAAGAACTCGCTCTGAAATCGGTGCCGGATAGCTATGTGAGTATGCTCAGAACTTTAAGGTAAGACCATCAACTAGAAGTTAAAGTTCAGAAGAAGATCATGTTTTCAGAATGTCTGCGACTGGTGTGTTCCAGATTAAGAAATTTCTTGAATTCCTGAATTGGTTAAAGACATTTTAGACATTTTAGCCTCTCAAAAAAGCTCTTCTCTATCTCTCTCTCTCTCTCTTGCGCGTGCGCGCACACACACACACACACACACAGAATTATCCCCTCCTCAAACATAGCAACTGGGAATTGCCGCAGTGCATGCACACCCAGAGATTCGCTATGATGTTGCTGCCATATCCAGTAGATCTGCATGCACCTGTCTGCACCTTGTGGGCTGGCTTTTTGTGTCTGGTGAATTGCATCATCATCACGTGGTGCTCCCTATGCAAACTATTCTACAATTTTTATAATGGCCATTATTTTAAAAATATATGATCATAAAAGATTTGTTTCAAATAATTTTGTTAATTGAATATTAAAGTGTTTAGACTCCAAGTAGGTAGTCTACCACAATACAATTGATGATGTAATGGTTAGGAGTTTTCTTTAGCAGTGATCGTCAAGGTGGGGTTTATGTGTGGTTGTCGTGGTGGTACAGATTGATTAAGTACTTGTTGAGTGAATTATTTTATGAACTATTCAGCAAGGGACCTGATTTTTCTAAGAATTCTTATTACTTTAAAATTTGTCAAATTGTTAGTGCCTTCTGTTCTAAAATGTCATGGTCATAGTATAGGGAATGCTTGTGCATGGATGTTTTATAAAGAATTGTTTTTAATTTTTAAAGAGTGTCTATGTGGGAAAAGCCTGCCGAGAGCCTTCTTTCAGGTACTCCATCTAAAGACTAAGGGTTTTAACCATAAGGCTATGTTAGACTCACTCCCTATAATAAGAAGGGTTAATGATAGGAATGGGTTGTATAGGAAAAGAAGGTTGAAAAACAGTATTTTAGGGATAAGGTAATTTCTAATCAAAGCTGGAAGATAAGGGCCTTGTTGACATTTAATTAAGACAACAAAGATTTAGCCTGAGTTAGTAAAATGTCATCTATATACAAAAGAATCTATAATTTATCAATTATATGGCAGCCTAATTGAAGAAAAAATTTATGGGCAAAAGGATTATCAAGGGATCCAGGAAGCTTTTGGGAGTGGTGGGTATATATGTTCATTACCTTGATCATCTCCATGGTTCCTTAACTGCATAAATACGTCAAAACATTAAATTGTATACTTTTAAAAATTTTGTTATCTATTTATTTGTACACTTTTAATCCATGCAGTTTATTGCAAGTCAGTTATACTTTAATAGAGTTATTGAAAAGAAAAATTAGTAAGCACCTGTGTCACAGTGCAGCCTTCAAGTAAAGTGCTCACCTGTGAGCTCCATGCAAGTAGTCAGTGGGCTTCCCCTCTGCCATCCAGCCTGGGAAATGTCCCTGCTATCCATCACCCAAGGTAGACACCTTTATTGATCCACAAAGAGGGACATGTGACATGCAATGGGAGCTCACCAACAGGGAGATTACTTAGACCACTGAGCACAAAGACTGGAGGGAAAATGAGCAAATCTCTAACTCTATGGGGAAGTAGACGTCAGTTTTCAGTGGCTTGTCCAACAGAGCATGGCTATTGAATGGAAAAATTAAGAAAGTGTCTTTGGATAAAGGCTCATCGAGCTGTTTTCTTGAAGGCTCTGTGGGCTTGAACATGCGTTGCTGTGGAGAAGGGCCTTGCAGCCAGAAGAGGCAAGGCACTGAGCATAGAAGCAAAAAACAACCAGAAGTGTATGGACAAGATATTTAGCGAAAATAGATAACATGAACAGCAGCAGTGAGAAATAAGTTACGAACGGTTTTTTAAATGAAAGAATAATGAACTGAGGGAACTTCTCTCTATGAACGTGATTCTATAGGTGGATGATTGTTTTCTAATTTGACACAGATCACTTTCCACCCAAGTGTTGGGTTTTTTTTTTTTTTTTGAGACAGGCTCTGTTGCCTGGGCTGTAATGCAGTGACGTCATCATAGCGCATCACAACCTCAAACTCCCGAATTCGAGCAATCCTTCTGCCTCAGCCTCCCAAGTAGCTGGGACTACAGGCACTCACTACCGTACCTGGCTCAGTTTTTTTCCATTTTTTGAAGAGACAGGTGTCACTATGTTGCTCAGGTTGGTCTCGAACTCCTGGCCTCAAGCAAATCTCCTGCTTCGGCCTCCCAAAGCACTAGGATTACAGGTGTGAGCCACTGTGCCTGGCTCAAGCATTCTTGTTATTACATACAAAGGCCTTGGTAATATGAGGAGTGCTATGGACTGTTTGTGTCTGCTCAAATTCATATGTTGAAATCCTAACTCTCAATGTGCTGGTATTTAGAAGTGGCACTTTTGGGAGGTAATTAAGGTCAGATTAGGTCTGAGAGCGGAGCCCTCATAATGGGATTAGTGACTTTATAAAAAGAAGAGGAGCCACAGGATCTCTCTCTGCTCTCTGCCACTTGAGGATACAAGGAGAAGGTGGCCATCTGCAAACCAGGAAGTGGGCCCTCACCAGACACCAGAGCTGCTGGCACCTTGGTTGTGGTCTTCCCAGCTTCCAGACCGTGAAAAATAAATGTTTGTTGTTTAAGCCACCCGGTCCTATAGCATTTTATTATAGCAGCCGAACTGAGAAGTTTATATTTTTACTTGAATGAACCAAGTTGCAATATTTTATGTAATACTTGCATAAATATTTCATATTAAAAAACGTAAATGTTTCTCCATCTGTATTTATGACTATAAGTGTATTTTTAAAAGGTCTGGAAGGATTCACACCAAACTGGTTACTTCCAAGGAAGATAGTAAGATTAGAGGGGAGGTTACAAGATCTCTATTAAAAATGTTTTAACACAGAGAATATCTTTATGTGTTAGCTATGTATTTAAAAGCATGTTTCAAAAAGACACAAAAAAAGGTACAATGAGAAACAGACTAAATATTTTAGTGTTTTGCAGCCAAGAAAGGGAAAATTAGAAGTGACTGTATTAAAAATATATTATAAATGGAATTAGCTAATAAATGAAATTATAAAATAAATATAGCTTTTTTGGTGACCAAATTTTTGTAGTGGTAACATACGTTGAAAATACAAATGAGTTAACAAAAAATTTAAATATTAATAAATTCTTTATAAAGGAAAATCATATTTTGGTTGTATTCATAAATTTTGGGGGTTTATCAAAGAAGATGATGTTATTTTCAGAGATAAAATGCTGGGTTATATGATACATAAGTATTTCCTAGGGCAGGTTTATCCTTGTTCTTTTTGGGGTTTTCTTTAAGAACTTGATCTTCTCTGCCCCGAAAGAACAGGAGATTCAGTTTTCTGTTGGACATTTTGAGCCTAGCTCTTTTGCTTTGCTTTCTCAAGCCAGAAGTCCGATTATCAGATCACCTGGGAAGGACTCTCCCCTCTCTGTGACTTCAGTGTATCTAGTCCTCATTGCTTCCACAGCTCTTCAGTATCTTAAAAAGTGTGATTTTTGGTAATTTATCTGGCTTTTATAATTGTTGCGAGAGTTGCCTTGACATGACCTACTGCACCCTTCATGGTAGGAAGTCTTACATACCGTACTCAAAACTTCATTTTGATGTTGTGTATATTACCTGTAATGTATCTGACATGAAGTATTTTGAAAATGGTTTTTGTTTGCTTGCAACTTGGAACACAACACATGGCCTATGAGTTGAATTTCCTCACAGAGAATGTGTTGTTGGCATCATATTTCTTCAAGGGCTAGAAACACTCTCTGCTGGGACCTGCCTTCTCTCTTTTTGTGCACAGGCCTTACTGCATACCTCTTGCATTATATCTGGCTGAATCCACAGCCTCTGTTACCTACCTGGATCCTGTAGTCGTCTCAGTCTGTGGTCCTCATCCACTCCAGCCCTGAGAAAGTCACACCCATCCTGTTTTTGTCTCAACATCTCGGGTAGATGAGCTCCTGGAATGTTTAAGTTGTCATCTTGATCCATTTCTATAGACACTTTCTGGTTTATGGGTTTTTTTCAAATAAATTCTATTTTTTTTCTTTATTGAAGAGTAATTTACATATCATGCCTTTACTCCATTTTAAGTGTACAATTGGTTTATGTTTTGAAGATAATTCAAAGAGCTCTAAGAATATGTTTCTTTTTTATTCAGCAATTCTTTTTTCCTTGCCCATCAGCTCTTGGTTCAAATTTATTGCTAGAAAAAAATTCCTCTTTGAAGGGTTAATATGTTTTTTCTATGTAATAATGGCATAATGGCAGCTACACAATTTACTATATTTTCTCTGCCTCTGTCTATGTATTTATCTATCTATCTGCTATTCTATCTATCAGTCAATCAGCCATCTCTGCAGTCCCCAACCCCCAGGCCTCGGAGAGTACCAGTCTGTGGCCTGTTAGGAACCAGGCCACACAGCAGGAGGTGAGTGGTGGGTGAGCAAGAGGAGCTGCATCTGTACTTACAGCTGCTCCCCTTCGCTCACATCACCGCAGAAGCTTCACCTCCTGTCAGGTCAGCGGCAGCATTAGATTCTTATAGGAGCACAACCCCTGCTGTAAACTGCGCATGCGCGGGATCTAGGTTGCAGGCTCCTTACGAGAACCTAATGCCTGATGATCCGTGATGGAGCTTAGGCGGCGATGCTAGCGCTGGGGAGCGGCTGCAGACACAGATTATCACTAGCAGAGAGGTTTGACTGCACAATAAATGGAATGCATTTGAATCGTCCTGAAACCATCGCTGCCACCCCTGCCGCTGGTCTGTGGAAAAATTATCTTCTATGAAACCGGTCCCTGGTGCCAAAAGTGTTGGGGACCACTGATCGATCTAATCAATCTATCAATTATCTATCTGACTGACCTTATTATAAGAATGTGCAGAGCAAAATTTGAATTTCAGTGGCAGCAGTGATGTTATCTGTAGTCAAAAGAGGGCATCTTCTTTTTGTCCTCTGCCTAGACATTTTCTACTTTTCTTAGTTATGTCTTTTGCTGTAATCTATTGTAAATTCTTTTGGAAAGCAGAGGGATATTTGACACATAAAAGTAATTTGTGTAAAAATTTAAAATGACATCTATTAATATTAATATGAGTTTGTGTTTTTCTTAATTAGCTTGCAAAACAACAAAAGTTATGCATATCTTTAAATGCTAATCAGCTGAACATTTTCTTAAGGCATATTTTATTATAATATTGAATTCTAATAATATACATTCATGATTTATAATTTCTGAGGTAAAATTCTACACCTGTAAAAAAAAAAAGAGCCAGAATTTAACATCTGTTTGTCTCTGAATGTATTATTTCCCTTATTCTTTGGAATAATCTTGAGAAATAGAAAATATCCATGAGAAAATTGAATGGGGTGTGTTGGGTTCAGGGCGCCGCAGTTTGTTGCATTACACTTTAAACGGAGCCGAGATTATTTGCTATTTATACCTTTGTGGATAGACGGCAATTGCTTCCTGTCATCATTTGTTCAGAAACAGAAGACATCTGGTAGTAGATTGTGTTGAAATTGTTTGGCTGGGGTGGGGGGAAAAGGAAAAAAAAATCATCCATTTAATAGCTTGCCAGATGGCTGACCAAAAAAAAAAAAAAATGGCCTAACTGTTTTGTGGGGCAATTTTTCTTAAGTGCTGGGCTGTTCTTAAGAACATAATGCTCAAATGAATAGAGAGCCTTAGACAAAAAATACAGCCATGCTGCATTAACTCGATAGGCGTCGCTGAACCTTCAGCCCTCAATGATTTCACTTTAGAACACAGGTTTTCTGAGCTCAGGGAGAACAGAGCACTTTGGATTTCAAATCCAAAATTTGTGAAATTTGTCATTAAATTTAAAGCATTAAGGCATTCCCAATTTTCACACTTACTTGAAAGGGAATGTGATGTAAGATTAAATAACACAATCTTATGATTATCCTTGATAATCAAAATTCTCCTTCAGAATTATTTTGAGATTGGTAGCAATACCAAATTCAACTTTGGCTGATGCTGTATTTTTATTCACATTGGATTAATTTAAAATGGAGAATCATCTCACAAATAAGAAGCTGCTATTTTTCTTTGTTTTGGCAGGAGCTAAAAAGAAGTACAGGCCTATCTGAAATGTTGCAGGTTGGGTCCCAGATCATTGCAATAAAGAAAACATTGCAACAGACCAGGCGCGGTGGCTCACGCCTGTAATCCTAGCACTTCGGGAGGCGGAGGCAGGCGGATCGCTCAAGGTCAGGAGTTCGAAACCAGCCTGAGCAAGAGTGAGACCCTGTCTCTACTAAAAAAATAGAAAGAAATTAACTAGCCAACTAAAAATATATAGAAAAATTAGCTCAGCATGGTGGCGCATGCCTGTAGTCCCAGCTACTCGGGAGGCTGAGGCAGGAGGATCCCTTGAGCCCAGGAGTTTGAGGTTGCTGTGAGCTAGGCTGATGCCACGGCACTCTAGCCAGGATGACAGAGTGAGACTCTTTATAAAAAAAATAAAAAAAAAAAAAGAAAACATTGCAGTAAAATTAGTCATGCAAATTTTTTGGGTTTCTCTGTGCATATAAAGTTATGTTTATATTATACTATAGTTTATTAAGTGTGCAATACCATCATGTCTAAAAAACAATGTACATATCTTAATTAAAAAATACTTTATTGCTGAAAAATGCCAACACAGAGATATGAAGTGAGCACTTGCTGTTGGAAAAACGGTGTCAACAGACTTCTTAATGCAGAGTTGTCACAAACCTTCCATTTGTAAAAAAAAAAAAAAAGCAACACCCGTGACGTGCAATAAAGTGAAGCGCAGCACAATGTGGTGTGTCTGCCTGTACCTTGTTGTTCTTTCTGGAAGCTTTGAATCTAGGCCTGTTTGCTGTGTTTCTACCGTGTTGCATCTCAGCAGCTCTGACAGCTGTGCTGGAAAAGCCCAGTCCCGCCTTTCCACCCTCTGTATGACACTGGGGTGGCCTCAGGGGCTCAGGAGTCAGAGCTGAGGCTGCGTCTGTCCGGCCAGTAACTGCTGTGTGCTCTGGGGAAATTACGTAGTCTCTCTAGATTTCAGCTTCTCATAAGATTGTTTTGAGGCCTAAATGAGAAAATGTTACGTTAAATATTCGGTAATTATTAGCAGTATAATAATGATGGTAATCATTATCTGCCTCAATGACAAACACGCAACCTTCTCTAGTAAAGGGTTTCTACCTATGAACCCCTATATATGGCTTCTCCCTCATATCTGAGTCTCTTCCATGAACGCAGATATAAGAATCTGGCCTTACTTTGTCATTAAACCACTGCCCATGTCTATCTTAGTAGCTCAGGCTACCACAACAAACCCCACAGACTGGATGGGTTAAACAACAGATAACAGTTTTTGGACAGTTTTGGAGACTGAACGTCTAAGATCAAAGCCTGACATGGTCAGTTTCTGGTGAGGCTTCTCTCCTTAGGTTGAAGACGTTTGCCTTCTTGCTTTGTTCTCACGTTGAAGACGTTTGCCTTCTTGCTTTGTTCTCACGTGGCAGACGGAGAGAGAGTGAGGAAGCTCTCTGGTCCCTTCTCATAAGGGCACCAATCTCATTTTAGGGGTCCCACCCTCATGACTTCATTTTACCTTAACTACCTCCTAAAAGCCCCATCTCCAAATGCCATCACATTGGGAGTTAGGGCTTCAACATGTGGATTTTGGGGGGACATAATTCGGTCTATAGCAGTGTCTGAGCACAAGGGCCATTCTCCCTTTACCTTTGTAAGTCCTCAGTGTTCCCACAGAAAAGGATCTCAAAACTGTACTGATGCCTAATTAGTGACCAGTTCAATCTGGAACTTAAAGTGACACAGGAGTTCTGCCAGTGTGAATTGCAGACACTGGAAGTCTGAAAATGCTAAGGCCCCAGGATCCCCTGAAAGAAGAGGACACAACAACACCACCATTGTCCTCAGAAATAGTAAAACTTTCTCTGTGCCACTTTAGGGGAAATGATTTGAGCTGGGCCCTCCAACTGGTATCATTCTTGGGTAAATGTCCAAGGGTAGTGGTTAAAAATACAGACTCCAGAGTTCAGATGGCCTGAGTTTAAATGTCAGTTCTGCCATTTTTAGCTGTGTGACCTCAGGCCTTAATCTTCCCATCTGTAAAGAAGGGTAATAGTAGCTTCCTCGTAGGGCTGCTGTCAAGATTATATGATGCACATCCGTTCACACTGCACACTGCTTACAGCAGTGAGTGCTATATAAGGCGAGCAGTTATTATTACTATGCATTTGGGAAACAGAGCTGTGGATATGTGCTCTTGTCACCCATTTTCCTGTATATCCCCAGAGTATGTCAGAGCCTGGAATGCTGACGCCAGCCTGATTCCAACTGATTAAGCACATGCTATTCTTGAGTACGTACTATCTTCCAGTCTCTTTGGACAAATAAAGGGAGTTAGGATTCAGCTCTAAACTTCTCTAAGATTAAAAGAAATGTGTGGCTTTCTGTTTTAGTCGCAAGGGAACCGTTGAGGATGTATACACAACTACAGAATTTACCCAGGAGATAGGCCTTTGATTTCTATTTATCCTACCTTTATGAGCTTTGCCTTTTTTTTTTTCCTTTTCCAAGAATCTGTAGAGGCAGGACAATTCTAGTTACTGACAAAAATATGCACTGTTATCATTTTATGTTATTAGTCAACACATTATGCTTATGTATTTGCGAATGGAACATTTACAGATGGGGAAAAATAGAAAGAGCTTGATCTGGACTATTATAAAAGTCTTTGTTGTGCTGGCCTCAGCTCTGATTTTTTAATTAGTATGTAGATGGCTAAGGAAATAGAATTAAATGCTGATTTCCATTCTATGTGGTTATTTAATTAAGGAGCTTCTCAGCAGAAACCGTACACTGTGATTATGTTTCTAATAATAGCTACCTTTCACTGAACACCTATTTATTATGTGCAAGGCATTTTAAGTATATATTGTCTTTGAAAAAGGCATTTTAGCTACACCAGGATATCTGTTTAGGATGTAGGCAGATTTTTATGATACTTCTCTGGTAACTTTTGGACTCTGGAGTTTAGTTGCTGCCTCTGGTACTGAGAGAAACCCTCCGTTATGGAATCTGTCTGTATCCATAAATTTACACAGATGTAGAGGAGCTTTCTCTGAGGACAGGGGCCCACACTGATGCCTTCCTTTTGAAATTCAAAGTTATTAAACATTTTTAAGGGACTTATGCAACCTTTATCATAGCTTGATTGGAGGAAAGAGCAGTGAGGGTCCTGAGAGTGAGTTTACCTCTACCAGAGTAGATGCAGCTAGTGGGCGAGGTTCTGCCTCAGGGTCTGCAGGTTTACAGGAAACAGCACTGCTTCTGAGGCTGTGAAGCAGCTGATACTGGAAGCACACAATGGAACTCAAAACTCTCACCCGCCCGAGAATAGTGTCTGCGTTATTGAATCAAAGACCTCATCACTGTTGGTACCAGGCCAGTTTTATCATAGAGTTGTCCTCTCTGAACCTATCTTTTAAAGAAGGAGCATTTATCAAGACTTGAGGAATTACAACAGCCTAAGAAAGTTGCTAGGAGCTGCCCCTCCACACCCGCCACTGTGAGGGAGGCATCCAGGACCACAGATTCAGTGACTGAGACACCAAAGACAACAGGAGCTGTTGGTCTGATTGAGCCCACACTTCTGAGGCTTGCCCATTTTTAGCAAGTTGTGATACCAGCTTATGATTTAGAGACAGTGAAGAGGGAGGTACCAACAGTTCATCTCTTCTAAGCCTCATCTGCCTGGCAGATGGCCACTGTACCAAGAGGCTATGTCATTACATGACCAAAGGTCACTTTGGGCCACATTGTATGACCTTATTCTCCTCTTGTTTCTCTTGGCCTTCTTTTAACTTATTGTAACCCAGAGCTCTCTCCTTGCTCTATGGAGCAACTGTTGGGACCAAGGAATGGGCTTCCATGGCAAACAGGAGATGTGCTAATTCTCGGGTGGTAGGAGAGAACTTGGTAGTCTGTGGGAAGCCCATTTCTGGAGTAGTGAATATTTGAGCCAGGAGTTGGGGAGTCCTCCTCCCAGAATTGTACATCCTGGTTTCTGCTCTTCTTGCAACCGGCAAGAACAACTAACACCGCCCCTGGAACATGAACAAGCAGCTCTGGAGATGCTTAGACTTAAAGGGCAGAGGAAGTGGAGCCTGGAGAAAAGTGGATTCCTCCTATGTGGAGCACGTAAGTACTGAGTGTCTTATTTTCAAATATCAGTACACACATGGCATTGTTTGCCGAGATGGTGAAAACCAGACATGCAAGCTGCATTTCTAACTTTATACCTGTTATGTGAGATATATGGTATTGTACCTGTTTTGCCTTTAAGAAAACTTTGATTAAGCAAGGTGAAGTTTACCCTTTGCTAGTAAGTAGCAAAGTCAGGCTTGGAACCAGCAGCACCAAACCCAAGCTTTTGCTACTATGGATACTTAAGGTCCAAATCCCTGGCAAAGAAACACTTTCATGTTAAGCTAATTCTACATTGTCTTATGTAATTTTCTTGCTAACTAGAACTGTAGTTAGCATAATTCATGAATCAAATACTCTTTCAAAGTAATGCTGGAAGGTAATATTTACAGAAAGGAGGAAACAATAACAAATATGTATATATCTTCAAAATACCAATTGTGTTACTTTGGAAATATCTTTTTATAATGCTGTATTACAACTTTTGGATCACTGGTAAGAATAAAGAGAACAATGCTCTTCTAGGAGAATGTTATGTGAGGCTGTGGTTGGTAAGAGACACACTACCGACGGGATACAAATGTTTTAAGATCAATGGTAATATTTTACATTTGTCCAACACTTACAATGTTCCAATCATGTTTGTGTAATTTATCATATTTAATTTGCTCAACAAGCAGGTTAGTAGTAGGACAAGTACCATAACCTTCACCTTTTCAGATAGGAAGGCTGAAGGTTAGAGAGGCCAAATGCATTATTACTTAAAGTCATTAAGGTAGTGGCAAACTGGGATTAAAATTTCTAACTTTTGGTCTTTTAGTCTAAGCTCTTTTTTTCATAATCTGGAATTTATGACATTGCTTTTTCACGAAAAATATGAATGAGCTTCCATGGGTTTCATTTTATTAGAGTTTTGCAAAAACATTTGAGCATGCAGTTAATGTAGGAAAGGTTTGTGGTAATCTTTAAGAGTGAAGTGCTGTGATTCTTACTTGAGTTCATCTTGTGTGCATGTTGAAGTTTTGGGAGAGGGACCAGCGTGTGACTATGCAGTGTCTTAGGAGAAGTTTGTCTTGGTGCTGGAGTGACACGAGCATCTGCTGGAGTGAAGACATGGAATTTACTGATTAATGGGCTATTAAAAATTAGATAAGTTACTGATATTTTAGCATATTTATAATATTATAGATTGCCAGTATACAAGATTTCCCTTAATTGTATGCTTGTTACAATTCAGTAACATTTAAGTATCACACCTCACCTAAAGGAAAAAGAGCTTCTATTGAACTAGTGCCAGAATAATTATGATATTGAAACTTAACTAATGCTAAAAAGAAGAATGATTGTCTTGGTTAAGTGTACAACTCATATTGTCTATTATTTAAGCCACAGAGTGCTCTTCAAAGCTGATTTATGAAAAACACATTGCAAACATTGATTTAGGATACCATTGTGAACCAAAATAAAATTTTAAGGCTCCCCCCCACCGACTGACTGAATTGACCCCCTCATGGCCAAAGGAATATCCTAAAATTGTCTGCCAGGAGGAGGGAGGTCAGACATGCTTCATCATGCCTCCCTCCCTTCTTGGAGTCCTTTGTGACCCACTGACAGGCCTAAGGGTATGCAAGACAAACCTGCAGGTCCTCAATTTGCATAACAAATCTATGTCCGGTGGCTTATCTCTGATAACCATTCCTTATGTTAAAACATTCCAAGCCTCTAGA
>CAUYRT010013474.1:0-30554 GCA_963574885.1 Lepilemur ruficaudatus
GGAAAATGCCACATCATCGCCACTCGCTCTGCAGGCTTCTTCACTGCTGGCATAAACAAGCTACCGTCAAGATGGTGAAACTAAACTGTGTCAATAGTTTAGGTGCATACTTTGATTAATTGTACTGCTTCTTGTTTGACATATAATAAACTAAACCTTTGATTCAAAATTGGATATTTCATATTTAATACCTAATACTTTTATGGTATACATGAAAAAATTTTTTAAAGGGTATTGAAAGGCTAGGTTGAATTATTGTGGTTGCCCAACACTGCCTCCAGAATACAGCCCAACAGTCTTAGCCTGGCACATGAGGCTCTTGACAATTTGGTGTCACCTCTCCTTTCCAGCCATATTTCGTCTTGATGTACTCCATGCTCCAGTTAAATTGATCCATACATCTTTCTCCACATTTGCCCTACACTTTCTTAGATTGATGCCTTTGTGTATGCTTTCCCTCCTTTCAATACCCAGTGTAATGCTGTCCCTGCACAGAATTTCCTCTGATTTCCCTGGCTAGAAGTAATGCACCTTCATCAGGAATTATAGAGTTTCCTGTGATATTGATTGTCTTACCTTACGATTATTTATATTTCAGTCATATTTCTCCTAATAGAGGGTGAATCCCTTCAATGCGTGATTCCTATCTGTTTCATCTTTGGTTCCCTCATGAGAGCACACAGCCTAGCATATTCACCTAGTTAACAAATATTTATCTATTATATATCTCCAGGCTGAGCCAAGTGTTGGGGACACAGTAATGAATGTACAAATAGGCTGTGGTTCCTCATGAAACATAGAGGATCTTGGGGACAGACAGGAATTAAATAAGAAACATATAAATGAATACACACAGTATTTTATAGAGAAGACACATATAGTAATTATATACATATACACAGTGACATGGAGGGCAAGCAGGGTGCTATGAAAGAGAATAGCTGGTGTAACCTGTTTCAAAGAGGAATAAACTCTTTAAGTTACCATCTGGGGGCTGGGGAGGAGAGAGTAAAGGAAAGAACAAAGACAATCATTCTTGTGCGAAGACCTGAGGAGGGAAAGAGAGGCAGTAACTGAGGTGGAGATGAGGTGGAGAGTGCAGACCTGAAAGGGCTACAAGTCCTCATGATGGAGGATGCAGTGGCTCACGCCCGTAATCCTAGCATTCTGGGAGGCCGAGGCGGGAGGATTGCTGGAGCTCAGGAGTTTGAGACCAGCCTGAGCAAGAGCAAGACCCTGTCTCTACTAAAAATAGAAAAGTTAGTGCCTGTAGTCCCAGCTGCTCTGGAGGCTGAGGCAGGAGGATCTCTTGAGCCCAGGAGTTGGAGGTTGCAGTGAGCTATGATGACATCACTGCACTCTACCTGGGGCAGCAGTGTGAGACTGTGGCTGGGGAAAAAAGGTCCTCATGATGTGAGGAGTTTGGATTTTATTCTCAGTGCAACAGGAAGCAATTGAAGGGATTAGGGCAATGACGCCAATTCTTGTTTAAAATTATCACTGGCTGATGTGTAGAGTCATAAGAGTTTAGGAGGGTTCTGCAGCATTTTAGAAGAGAAATACTGGTGGCTTGATTGAATGTGGTGGCAACAGAGACGGAGAGAAGTGGACAAATACCAGATATATTTGGAGACAGAACTGATAATATTGGACACATGATGGTGATTCAGTCAACGCTTAATGTGCAAAATAATTACAAGTTTTAAAAATTGGTGTTTGATTTTTCTCATGGAGTCATTGTTCTCATCCCTATGTCCAGTAAGTAACCAAAAACTGGATGATCATTTATGCACGCCTTTCTTTACTAGACATTTATGCTTTCTTCCCGTTTTTAAACTAGTCTTTTTGTCTCCAGTCTATCTTTCAGAATCCTCCTCACAGGACAGCTGCCGGAGCATCTTCTTAAAACAGCCTCTTCTTTACCTGTTTCCTGCTCAGTAATCTTCAGTGACTCACTTTGCCATCCAAAGCCCTTTCCTACCAAGTCCTAATGCTCTTTTCCTATCCCATTTATTAGGTCCAGACTGGTTTACCTGACAAATTCCAACACTTTGGACATAGTTGCTTTCATAATTTTTTTAACATAGATGCTATTTTTAAGAGATGTTTAGATTTACAGCAAAATTGAGCTAAAGTTACAGGCAGTTCCCATATACGCAGTCCCCACACATGCACAGCCTCCCCCACTATCAACATCCAAATGTATCAATTGTACATTTGTTACAATTGATGAAGTGACACTGACACATCATTATCCACCTGAAGTCCACAGTTTACTCTGGAATTCACTTGGTGTTGTACATTCTATGGGTTTTAATGAATGACATGTATCCACCACTATAATACACAGATTAGTTCTATTGCTCTAAAAAACCTCTCTGTTCCACCAATTCATCCCTCCTCCTTTAACTCCTGGCTACCACTGATCTTATGATTGTCTCCACAGTTTTTGCTTTTCCAGAATGACATACAGTTTGAATCACACAGGGTTGTCTCTCAGTATCTATGGGGACTTGGTTCCAGGACCCCCTGCAAATAACAAAATCCATGGATGCTCTAGTCCACTATATAAAATGGTATAGTGCCAGCTGTCATGGCTCATGCCTGTAATCCCAGCTACTCTGGAGGTTGAGGTGGGATTGCTTGAGCCTAGGAGTTCAAGGTTACAATGAGCTACTAATATGATCGTATCACTGCACTCCAGCCTTGATGACAGAGCGAGACCCTTTCTCTAAATAAAATAAAATAAATAAAATGGTGTCATGTTTGCATATAACCTGCACACATCTTCCTGTATACTTCAGATGATCTCTTGATTACTTATAATACCATATACTCCAGCCTGAGCAACACAGAAAGACCTTATCTCTACAAAAGATACAAAAATTAGATGGGTGGTGGCACACCTGTAATCTTAGCACTTTGGGAGGTCGAGGTGGGAGGATTGCTTGAGCCCAGGAGTTTGAGACTAACCTGAGCAAGAGAGAGACCCCATCTCTAGAAAAAATAGAAAAATTAGCTGGGCATGGTGGCTTACGCCTGTAGTCCCAGCTACTCAGAGGCTGAGGCAAGAGAATCTCTTGAGCCCAGGAGTTCAAGGCTGCAGTGAGCTACTGCACTCTAGGCTGGTCAACAGAGTGAGACTGTTTCAAATGGCTCAAAGCAAAACAACAACCAAACCAAAAAAAAAAAAAAAAAAAATCCAACAAAAACTCACCAAAACCCTAATATTTAATACAATGCAAGTGCCATATAAATAGCTGTTATGCTGAATTGTTTAGGGAATAACATCAAGAAATGCAAACATCTATTTTTTTTTTCTGATCCCTGGTTTGTTGAATCCATGGATGCAGTGCTCACAGATACAGAGGACTGATTATAATTTGAAAATTTGAAAAGAAGCCTTTTCAAATTGGCTTCTTTCACTTAGTATTTAAGTTTCTCCATGTCGTTTCATGACTTGATAGCTCATTTCTTTGTAGCATTGAATAATATTCCATTATATGGATGTACCACAGTTGATCCATTCACCCGCCAAAGAACATCTTAGTTGCTTCCAAGTTTTCGCAATTATAGTGAAGCTGTTATAAACATCCATATGTGGGATTTTTGTGTGGATGTAGGTTTTCAGCTCATCTGAGTGAACTTTCAAGCTTTTTTTCATATTCTCCAAATTGGCACTGGCCCTATCACCCAAATTTTGCCAAGCGATGGTTTGTTAACAGCGCAGGTATTACCAGTGTAATGCAATACGGGTATTGGGCTCCCCAGTTTTACCCTAATTTTGTAGTTTGGAGGGAAAGCAAGAGTCTCTCAACTGAACAAGGAATTTGCGTTTGTCTTTGGTCAGATTCCCCCAGAAGTTTCCAGGGGAGTGCTCTCAAGAACAATACCTGTGAGGCAATGAAAGAAACAGTATGCATCAGGCGGAAAGTTAAACTGAGATGCACTTGCAACAGAGGCCTCAGGTATGGGGAGATCTGAAGTTGAGTTGGCCTGTCCCAGGTGCCCAGCCTTGAGAGATGACTGGGCACTTATATGGCAGCACTGATCAGTCACTGCATGCAGGCTGCGTTCAAGGAGAGGGTAAAACCCACAGCATTTCCTTTTGGGAGAGGACAATTACCAAAGGGAGAGAGGCTAGGCTGTGAGTCAACAGCCACTGATACTCTCAGCAGCTGGGGATATGAGTACTTGGTCCTAAAGAGGGGATCTTGGTGGCATTCCAGGGCATCCACTACAACACTAAACCATTTTTTTACTCATAGGCCAAGACTTATATTACGTGGTTCCCTTAACCAACATGAAAGCAGCAGTGGACTGGACACCTGGTAGACACTGTACTTGGTGGTAAGCCTGTTATGTTTGTCAGAGGGGCATTGAAGTTAATGTCACTCATTCATGCTTTCCCTAAACAAGTCTTAAAGGCTAATACTAGTTCCAGGTACTGTGTTAAAAAGTGAAAAAGAGCTCAAGGAAAGAATTCTATCTCTGTTGTTATCAAGGAGTGGTCTGCCTAGTTTCCCTTGCTTGCTGTCTAACTTTATAGGAGCAAGGGCTACATCCTAGCTCTGTGATTTTCCTCTTTTGTTCCTGTTGTTTGTGCAACAGGATGATGAAATTCACTGAAACTAGGAAGACACAAAAGTGAGACGGGAACTGCCAGTATATCAGAACAAGTTCTTTGACAGTGCCTCAAGAGAGGTAATTCAACCCTCTAATTTCGGGTTATTAGAATGGTCACTCTCAGAGACCAAGAACCACATTCTGTGTATTGATCTTGTAGTGATGCAGAGAGTAACTGTAAATTTTAAAAGCAAAGCTACATACTGACTGGGAAAATCACTTCTCTAGCTCCCTATCAGGAGGAACTATTGGCTTATTTATATATTATAGTGTAGTAATTAATCATACTATCTGAGTCTTGACCATCTGGCTTCAAATCCTGTTTTTGCTAAGTTAATGCAATCTTGGGCTGCTTACTTAACCTCTCACCAGTTTCCTTATGACCACACTAATAGCATCTATTTCTCAAGATTTTGGGGAAGGATTAAATGAAAATGTATGAAATGTGCCTGGCATATGGTAAATATAAATGCTAACTGCCATTATTAATTATGCAAGACCGTCTTTGCAGCACAACATAACTAACCCAAGGAGGACCTGCATGTCTTCCTTGAGGGTATTAGACATGCCATTGAAAAGCCTGGAAATATTGGGACTTTATATGAAGTAGAAATGGATTAATACAATGAAGGGATACTAGCTTTGAGTGTTAAGCACTTTCACAAATATATATTTTTTTGAAAGTTCAACCCTTTTGTTTCACAACAGGTAATCATGCTTTGTATTTCAGAAAAAATGGAGACTGCAAAGAATTCCCTGAAATTTGAATAATTTTAAAAATATTCAAAAAATTTCTCCCACTTGCACTTAATATAATACAGTTTGAGTATCCCTTATGCAAAATGCTTGGGACCAGAAGTGTTTCGGACTTTCAGCTTATTTGTATTTTGGTATATCTGCATTACGTATACAGTACTTACCAGTTCAGCATCCCTAATCAGTAAAGCCAAAATCCAAAATGCTCCAAAGAGCATTTCCTTCGAGTGTCATGCCGCGGTGCTCAAAATGTTTCAGATTTTGGAGCATAATGGATTTCAGATTTTTGGATTAGGGATGTTCAGCCTGTACCAAATGACTGAAAAAATCCTTTGTAACAATTAGGATTGAATTTATTTGCAAGAAACAGGGACTCAATTTACATTAAACACATAAGAGTTTATTTTCACATGTAAAAGAAATACAGGGGTAGGCAGCTCAGCGCAGGGTTGGTAAGGTGACTCAATGAAGTCTTCAGAGACACAGACTTCTTTCGCTTCCACTGTATGTTGTTTCTGTTATTACCTAATGGACCCAAGGTAGCTCCAGTCATTACAACTGCATCCTAGGCAGCAAGAAGAGGGAAGGGAGGAGGACAAAAGGGTAGTTCCTCTCTTTTAAGGAACATTTTTGGAAGTCCCACACATGCCTTCTTACTTCTCTATTGGTTGGAGAAGTGGTAGAAAATGACTGTAACTGTAATTCAGGCTTTCCTTGTCTACCACTCATTCACTGTGATCTTGGACAAGTCTCATTCACGTTTTCTTTCTTTTCTTCCTTCCTTTGAATACAAACCTGTTACATACTCATCATTAAGGATTTAAAAGGGCTCAGAAACGTAAATTTAGAAAATGAAAATTCCCTACCATCACACCTTCCAGAAATGACCATTGTTAACTGTTTGGTATATATTCTTCAATCTTATGGATTTTAAAAACTTATTTAAAAATTTTAATGATGAAATATTTGACACCTATGCTTATTAGTTTGCTAGGGCTACTATAACAAAGTACCACAGACTGGGTAGCTTAAACAACAGAAATTTATATTTTCACAATTTTGAACGCTAGAAGTCCAAGATCAAGGTGTTAGCAGGATTGATTTTTGCTGAGTTCTCTCTCCTTGGGGTTTTTTTTTTTTTTTTAAATTTATAGATAAGTCCAAACTTTCTCTCCTTGGTTTTTAGATGGCTGTCTTCCCCTCTGTCTTCATATGGTCTTCCCTTCTGTGCCTGTCTGTCTCCTCATCTCCTTTTTATAGACACCAGTCATAATGGATTTGGGCCCACCCTAATTACCTTATTTTAACTTAATTACCTCTTTAAAGACCCTATCTTCAAATATAGTCACATTTTAAGGTACTAGGGGTTAGAACATGAGTTTTGAGGGCGACACAATTCAGTCCTTAACATACATAGAATGTATATGCTATATGAAAGTTATGAAGCATAATTGTAAAACTCATACTAGTAAATCTACCACTCAAGAAATTCAAAATGACCAGTTTCCTATGTCCTTATCCCAATCCCGCTTGCCTAAACACTTCCAAAAGTAAATGCTATTCTAAATCTATTTGAAAAAAATTATTCCCAAAGTGACTTTGCCTTTTAAAGGCCCAGTCTCCTCATCCTGTAGAACAGGGATAATATTAATAGTGTGAAGTTCTCTGAAAAGTGCCCCCTGCTGTTGTCTATTTCCACCTCCATACAGCAGAGTGATTTTTAAAAGCATAAATCAGATGATGTTTTGTTTTGTATTTTTTACATAAAAATTCTGCAAAGGCTTTCCACTGCAATGAGAGAATAAATCCCTTCAAGGCCCTGTGTGGTCACTCTGCCCCATACCCTTTACTCCAGCAACACTAACTTTCTGTGGTTCCTTGAACTCCTCAAACTCATTCTCATGTCACGGACATGGCCACCTTTTTCATTTTGCTTGGGATGCTCTTCCAACCTTTGCATGGCTGTCCTTTTCTCATTATTCACATTTGTTTAAATGTCACTTGCTCATCGAGGCCTTTCCTGACTAAAGTACAATTCCCCCTCACCCACTCTTCATTCACTTTGTTCTCTCCTTAGTACTTATCACTGTAAGTATCCCACTCAGATCATAAGCTGCACCAGAATAGGGGCTGTTTTGTTTTTGTTACCACTGTACCTGGAGTAATATGGGACACACAAATGCTTGTCTGAACTATATTACCAAATTGTTTCTAACCTAGGAGTTGCTGTGATAAAATGAGTAACAATGTATTTTGAAATGGGCCTTGCACACATAAATGAATTTAGTATATCAAGGTCTGTTCTCTGAATAACCCCTTTAAGCTCTATTAATAGCGTAGCTATTTCATGACCAGTGATTTCTCTCGCATATGCATACATAGATAGATCTGTTGGATGCCTGCTAGGTACTGACCTTGTGTTGGGTTTTGGGTCAGCTGCAAACAAGACAGACTATGTCTGCATTTGTGAAGCTCATTTATTAATGCAGTGAATTAATGAACAAACCAATCACCTATGACTGAATATATCTAACGTAAAAAAATGCATTTCAAAATATTGGAAAGGAGAAAGAATGGAAGGAAGAAGTCTTTTTTTCTCTCTTTACAATATTTAAACCAAAAGGACCATCCATATAGCTGCCTGACAGCTGCATTCATGTGACTCTGATCCTTATATATGGCAATTGGTCCTGATAATTATAACCTGAATTGCCTGCTTTGATATTATGAGAGGCAACTGCTTAGTTTGCCTACTGAAAGTGAAGGCATTAAAATCCAATCAGAAGAGATTGCAGATGAGACATTACACTCTTGAGCTTTTCAGCTGCTCTTTTGTGAAGCCTGGGTCCAGGAATAGGATCTTTCTTGCAGTCAGGACACTAGACTAAACTTAAGGTTTAAATCCCAGTTTTAGCCCTTACCAGCTGGAAGGTCTTGCTGATCTAGTTTTGGTACTATAAAATTATAGTTGCCCATCCTATTTCAAAAGGTCATAGAGATGGCTGTTTTAGAAAATGAATGTCTGTATTTTGTACACTATTACATAGCCACAGAAATCTAAAGTGATATTGTGTACTTACCTTTTGTTCACTGTTGGATGAAGAACTGTGACAAGAAGTAATTGAAGACTGAATCTTATTAACAGAGGAGCCATTAGATAAATGACGGCACAATGGCACACAGTGGAATACCACCCGACCATCAAAAAGAACAGTGTAACTGTCTATACACTGACACAGAAGCATGTAAGAGATGTATTAAGAGAAAAAAAAAGGTAAAAAATAACTATGAATCTATGTATGCATATGCATAGAGAAATCACTTGGAGAGCAATAAACTCTTAGTAGTGGTTTTTCTAGGGGGTGGAATTTCAGATACCTTCTCTTTGTTAGTTATATGTAGGTTTTTTTTCTCATTCTTTAGATTGGTACAATCTAACCAATTTAAGAGATGGTTTATTCACAAGTACACACATCACTGATTACTTAGTGTCCATCTAGATATTTCTCAGGTCTCAAGTCTGATTTCAGTTAATATTGCTTTGGAGAATGAACTTGTCTAAATTGGAATCTTGAAGAGTCACGCTGAATAACAAACAAGCTCCTCAGAACAGCCTTACATGCGACATTTGCAAAAATAAGAAGCAAAGCAGAGGCTGTCATGAGACCTTCAGTCTATTCACAAGAAGACTGTGATGCAAGAAGGAAGGACATCAAAACAATGCTATTAGGTAATTTCAAGACAGTGAATCAGATTAAAGATTTGTTTCCTAAAAACCCACAAACTAATTTCTTAGGGATCACAATATTACTGTATTTAAGCATAGTTGGGAGAACAGGAAAAGAATTAGATCCCTTTAATCTCCCTACTTTTGCTTCTCATACAATGGACTCATTGCCCCCAAAAGGAGATGACCATCAGATTCAGAAAGTCATGTCTTGGCCTTCCTAATGTTTAACAAGACAATCTTAGTGATTTCACAACTAATTTGGAAAAAATGTAATTTAGTGTAAATATGGGCAATACAGCTTGGATTTATTCAAGTGGTTCTTTGATCCCTCAACTGGTATATCACCTTAAAGGTTCATAATAAAATAACTGACCACATCTCTCAGGATAATTGCCTTGTTTTCTGATGACTTTCCAGACTCCTAGCACAGACTCCTAGTCAAATGCAATGGATTTGAAGTCAAGCACTAGATTAAACACTTTTGCCTTGTTTGACCTAGGAATAGACACCTACTAATTTTAGCAGTTTTTAGATAATAACCCTTTTATGGTTATAATAAAATACATGCTCATTGAAGACAAATTTGGAAAATATGAAAAAGCAGGAACAATCACCTACACACAAAATCTTCCACAAACCTCTCCTTAAAGGCAACCACTGCTATTTGGTCATCCTTGATTGCATTCTTTTTTTCCATATACTTTTTTCTCCACAAAGATTGTCACGTACATATACAGAACCTATTTTTACTAAACATTATATTCTTGGTATTTCCCCATGGAGCTAAATTCTTCAAAACCAATTTTTCTTTAAAAATATTTTCTAAGAACACAAGCAATACATTTTCTCTGCAGAAAATTTGGAAATTAGTGAAAAGTGAAAGGAAAAGAAAGTCCCCCGTAATTCTACCATCTAGAGATACCAGTAACTTTTAGGAACATATCTTTCCAATATTCTTTTTTTCACCATATATACTTTTCTTTAAAAAATTGGATTTGAAGCATATATACTACATACTTTTTCACTATATCACAAAACACTTTCTATGATTAAATATTCTGCATTTCTCACTGTCCATGACACATGAATTATTGTTTACTTAACTATTATTATACTGTTGAGCACTTAGGCTATTTCTAATTCTTCTATTATAAATAGAGCTGTGATGAATATCATTGCTTTGTAATCTTTCCTTAGATTTCTAAAACCAAATTAATTGGTTAAAGTTTTTCACATTGTCAAAGCACTTTCCAGAAACGTAAATTTACCCCTACCAGTGTGAGTGGCAGCTCCAAATCCTCAATAGCATTATTTTTAAAGTTTTTGTTAATTTAGTAGGTTAAAAATTATTTTTTTATTTCTCTGATGACCACGGGTGGTTAACTTCTTAATATTATTCACTTACATTTTCTTTTGTGAATTATTCATAAGTCTGTTACTTGTTACCCATTAGGGTTTACTACCTATTACTCATCAGGGTCTTACATAAGATCACATACATTAACATCAGTTTTTAATTCGGTGCCATATTGTAAAGTATTTTAGTGTATCACCTACTTTGATTATTGTTGACATACATTAGGGAAGTTAATATTGCCCTCATTGGGTACTCTGAGGCTTAAAAATGACTTTTAAAGCATCTAGAACAGTATCAGGTACATACTATATGACTCAAAAATCGGCTGGTATTGTTACTATTAATATAAGTTACTGTTACATTCTTAAAAGTAGATACACTTCTTAGCCTTATTCTTACAAAACATGTAATATTTAAATTTTCTAATCCAGGGCCAGTATTTCTCAAACTGTGGTGAACCATAGTCTAATGAGCAGCACAACGCATACATCTGAGTTCCTTTCTTGGCTTTACCACTAACCAGTGGCAGGACCTTGGGCAAGTCACTGCTCTCTCAGAGCTTTGGCTTCCTTGAATCTTAAATGCAAGGACTGGACATGATCTCTAAGGTCTTTCTCACTTCTGACATTCAGAATCTAGTCTTCTGGGAATGTAAGGGCATCCTCGGGCCAGTTCATCCTAACAAAGCAGGGCTATTTAATGACACCTTGTGTTCTTTCATGTTAAGAGGTGGGATCTTTTACCAGAAGATAATTTTATCCCTCACAGCAATAATATCCTGCATGAGTCCTCTGCTCTACTGCCCATTACTGTGTCACCTCAGGCAAGCTATTTAACTTCAAGGAGTGTGCCCCCTCATCAGGAAAAAAATAATTTTTATGTAAGTAGGCACCCAAAACGTTGAATTATCTCCCTTCCTCTCAATAACATTTAAAACTCTTTTCTGCCTTTCTCTGTTTGCTGAATGTTTTATCTTGAGTAGTTTAGAGTAAAAATGATACTCAAGTCTGAAATAATTATTTTAATAAGTTTATTTTCCCATCTCCTTTGAAGAGATGAATTTTGAGACAGAATATAGTCAGAGCTAAGGAAATACTAACCATGAAGGCAGCTAGGTGCCAAACCGGGCTACATGAGTGTCTTAGAAGTCAGGGGACAGATTCACTGGTGCCTACAGAGAAACAGGACAGAGAAGGATGAACTACAGTATATCTGCTACAATTCAGATTAATAATTCTGTTTTGTAGTTAAAATGAGGGAGAGGAGGACTGTAAGCACCATAGGTTTTTATAGGAAAGTTACCCTATATAAATATTTATCTGTCTTCCTCACAACAAAATAAAAAAGGCAAAAACATTAGGTAATAATATCCCTACCAATCTCCAACATCAAGAGGTTTGCCAGTCTATCTAAATGCGCTAAAAACACATCAAAAATCATGTTCAGAAGTAATAAGAAAGTAGAAAGGCAGGCAAGCATTTTCATCAAGTATACAATTTGTTTTTATTTACAATACCCTATAAAAATGTAAATTTAGAAATTTTTATTTTCATTAATTAGAACTGAACAAAAAAGATAATGCACAGTAAGGAAAAAATAATAATCAAGTATTCACTTGATCAGTTATGAAGGGAAGGTAGGAAAGGTGCAATGAAAACCGTCAGTAGATGATGGGAGAGGGAAGCTAGGTAATGTCACTGGGAAACAGCTGGTGGAACCTGGGGCTACAGAATGGGAAGAAATGGAGACTGTGAACAAGGACAGCTGGTTAGAACAGAGGATCTTACTGTTGTACAATACATGTATGTGCAAAATGTTTATTCTCTTTAAGTATCATAACCTGTCCCCCACCCACTACATTCAAAAAGGTAAGAACAGCAGAAAGTAGATCAGGACGGTCATGTAAAATTAATTCAGATTTAATTTTCTTCAGGGCTGTAATCACTAGGAATCAAAACTCCTTATCCTAGTTGATTGCTGAATGGGACAGGGGTAAGTGGAGAAGATTATGGCAGGCTGTCCCCACTAGCATTCAAACCCAAGCCCCTGAGTGCCTGGGAAGGGGCCCTGGGTGAGATGAAATAGCAAGGACAACAGTTCTGTTGTGGTGCAGAGACTCAAGAGACTGAAGAGCAAAGCAGGCGAGGTTCCTACCCTTGACACCAAATAAAAATGGGGAAGAGAGAAGTAAAGCATGGCTTACTGAAGGAGTCTCAGGAAGACAGGGCAAGTGTGCAAAAAGCGACACTGCCAAAGCAGGCTAAAGTGAGGATCATGCCGGGTGATCTTGAATGCACTTGAGGGGACAACTGTAGTTGTAGCAGGAAAAAGGTGTAACCGTGTGCTGTTTCCATTAAAGTGGACAGAAACAAACAAAATACAGGTGGAAAGGAGAAAAAGGACTTAGTCTAGACCTGGGCATCAGCCAATTAAGAGTTCCGATTTTATTAAATGTGCTGCATACCCTGTATTTATACTAAAACAAATAGAACCCAATAATTACAAAATGGAATAGAAACTCATTAAAAACACATCAGCTGGTTTGTGTCTGGAAGAGGTATAAGTCAACTAAACATTTTTCAATCTAAAACTCATTCTTTAAGGACCCTCTGAAGGCCACATAAATGTATGTATAGGGGTAGAGTGTGTGTATGTATATCTATATCTTGATTTCTACTTAATTGGCTCTCCTATAGTCATATTAATATGGGGCAATGAAAAAAAAGGTTTCAGTAGGATGAGGGAAGGAATAGTTTGGCAGGCTATAATCTACTCTGAACTGGAATAGTGGTGGTGGGATAGAGGGAGAGATTATATTTGTGTATCTAGGGCAAAGAAAATGCAAAATTGAGTAAAAGTAGGACATGCAGAATTGTAACATAGAATGTAAAGAAGAAACCAGCAGAAGTATCACCCAGCCAAATTTCACAGAGCAATGGGGAAATATCTGGCATTTAGAGACAACCCCTGTGAACAGGAATCAATCCCACAAGACTTTGCTTTGGGGAATAAGCTACCTTCCCTCCCTCATTAAAAACACTCCATTGGTGATGGCAGCAGTGCAGGTGGCGGCCAAAAGGAGGTACAGGACACATTTGGAGATCTTTTATCGTATCCCCTGAACTAGCCTATGGGTATAAAGAAAGAGAGAAAGGAAACTTGTTTGTATAAATGAGTTAAAACAGAAGGTAATCTTTTGTGTTAAAGTTACATCCTTGTTAAGCATTCTCATAACAAAACACCCAAGATATTTCTTTACCCTTAGCATGTAGTCAACTTCTATGAGGGCACTGTTGCACCCAGTACAGTGTTTTATATCTAGTAGACACACAAATAGTTAATAAATATCAATCTCTTCACCAAATTCAGTTTTATCCCCCTCACCCCACCCCAATTGTAACTTCTAAAGTGCCAACTTTAGTGAGATGTGGAACTCTCCTGTTCCAAACTTACTGCAGCTTTGTCTCCAGCAAGTTCAGTTTCTGCCGGTCAACATAGCGAGAAAAGAGGGATACTAGGTTTGTGGGTATAGAGATTGGCTTGGCCAGGGCTGCTTGGGGAATCCGTAGAAGTTCTCGGGTTGCCATGAACATCACCTCCGTCCTGATAAGGAAAAAACATAACAATATGAGAAAAAAAAAGATTACCTAAAAGATCTTAAGAGAAGAAACAGTCCATACTGACCACTGATTATTTTGTGTTGATTCCGTGGCAGAGTCTGAACTCTGCAGGTCTTCCCCACGGCTCAGGAGGATGAGGAGAAGTGACAGGCCAAACTGTAAAAGAAAGAGGGAATCAAACTCATATTCTTTCTTCCATATTATGCTTTCCCTATGAATCTCTGTCTGGATCTTTAACCTAACACCAATAAAATATAAAATGGGAAATTCAACTATTTATAGTCTTGCGACAATTGCCTATCTAATATGCCTTCCTCCTCCTCATCATAACTGATTTTATTTGTATTGACAATGATGTGAACTTAAAGATATTTTCCAGCCTTCCCTGCAGTTAGGTGTGGCCATGTGACTATGTTCTGGCTACTGCTTAAGCAGAAGTTGTTGGTTAGAGTTCCTGGAAAAGGTTCCAATAACGAGGATAGACAGCTAATTCACACCTTTTTGCCCTCCACACCCACCCTTCTCCCTGCATTACACCCAGTCTTGAATTCCATAAGCATCTTGGACCATTAGGGATCATGAATATGGAAGCTACTGCTAAGAATAGCAGAGGAAAAAACCTGAAGGAGCCTGGATCACCAATGACACTGTGGAGTTTCTATACATCTAGATTTATTTCACTTGCGATGGTTAAAGTCCTATTTTGTTGACACCACTGCTATTTCTAGCCTTGTTATTAGGAGCTTAATGTAACGCCCAACTGAAAGAAGCCTTGTTTTACAAGTTGCCATAGCCATAGCAGCCATTATTTTTATCTATAACTCAAATTTAAACACTTCACAAAATTCAGGGACATAAAAGGACAAGAATACCTTGTTTTGGAGCACAGCGGTGAGGTGAGGATTGGAGGGTGCTGGTGCAGCTGCACTTTGAGGTAGGTTCATTAGCTGTTGCAGAAGGCTGGTGACAGTCATTAATGGAAGATGATAGAGGAGGAGAGAGAAGGGACTCAATAAGCATGGCAGCACCTAGAAAAAGTAAATAAAAACATTACATTCTGGCAACTGGTTACTTCAGTTAGCTTCCATCAGTGGACATGGATGGAAGGATGCTCAGTCATATACTCAACCACTTAAGGCAAGATTTAAGAAAAATGAGGTGATGAGCTTAGCAGATATGACTAGATCTTAATAATGGATTCTAAGGTACCTACTAGAAACTTTTTCATCTCAATTTGCATTGGAAGTGCCACCACTTTGTGTGAACTGAGGGTGTAAAATCATTTCCAAATACATACCAAGACTCATGCTAAAATCATCAGTATGCTAATCATGCTAATTCCACAAATATTTAAATGCCTACAATGTGCCAGGCACTGTGGGCTAAAAACAAATGATAAACAGGACACAGACCCTCAGCTATCTTAAGTACAGTGGGGAAGACGTGGGTAAATTGGCAATTTCAAAATCTGGTGAGAAGCACTCTAAGACTGGTTAAATTCAGAGTGCTAAAGAATTACTGAGAAGTATTTTCAGACTCAATTGTATCTTGTTTTATTTTTATAATAGCTCAATGAAGAAATGGAGAAATGATTAAACAATTTTTAGAGAAGCTAAATGGTCAGAAACTCAGTGTTCAGAGTCACATAGCTAGTAGCTAAAACCGGACCCCCCAGCTGTTGAATTCTAGCCTTCTAGTCATTAATTTCTTTCTGCATGTGGACCAGACTGAAGAGTTAAAATATACAGGTATTAATATAAATAACTATATTGTATAATTTATAATATAAATAACTATATCATTATGAAAGGAAATCAAGAGTGCTTCCAGGCACTCAGTGTCCATGGTATAAAAAGTGATGGCTGGTTTTACTTTAAATGGTATCCAAGAACAGAGACTAAACCACTTTTTGTGGTACTCTAAATAAACAAAGCTTTTATTATGAACATTTAAAAACACTCAAAGTACAAAGAATAATATAATGACGTTCATATACTCATTACCCAACTCAAAAACAAATTATCAAGATTTTACCAATCTTATTAAATCTATGTTCCTCCTATATCGCATCATTTCATCCAAAAATACTTGTTTGTATCTCTAACAAAATCTCTCACAATATCACACCTAACAAAATTAACAATAAATTTTTTTGAGACACAGTCTTGCTCTGTCACCCTGGGTGGAGTGCAGTGGTATCATCATAGTTCACTGCAACCTCAAACTCCTGGGCTCAAGCGATCCTCCTGCTTCAGCCTCTGAGTAGCTGGGACTACAGGCACACACCAATTTTTCGGCTAAATTTTTCTATTTTAGTAGCAATGGGGTCTTGCTCTTGCTCAGGCTGGTCTTGAATTCCTGAGCTCAAGCAATCCTCCCACCTTGGCCTCTCAGAGTACTAGTATTATAGGCATGAGCCACCACACCTGGCCAATTTTTTAATATTATTTACTCCAAATTAAAGTCTCTTCAACTGTCTCAAAAATATCTTTTAGCAGCTAACTTGTTCTAATTATGATCCAAACAAGATTCACATGTTCCATTTGTCTGACAGGGCTTTTGAAATCTTTAATTGTTCTTTGCCACTGCCCAACTCCTTTTCTCATTTATTTGTTGAAGAAACTAGGTCATTTTCTCATAGTTTGGATCTGGCTAATTGCATCTCTGTGGTGTCACTTAGGTTCTGTCACGGTTTCCCCCATAAACTTATAGTTAGAAGAACTATAGTTTTGATTAGATTCAGGTTCAACAAAGGCTGAGAGAGGCATGCAAGAAAAGAAACTTCACAGGTAGAGCTGTGTGCTTTCTATTGTGTTATGTAAAGAAGCACATAGTGCTTTGTTATCCCACTCTTAGTGGTATCCACAGTGCAACAGTACGTTCAGGTGTTGCCAGCCTGCTCCAGCCATTGTCAAGTTCCCCACCCATATTTTACCTAATGCTTTTAGCAGCTAATAATGACTGCTGTCTAGGTTGACAGATTGCTTTTCCATTAGGGTTTGCAAAAACAATTATTTTCTAATTTTATCATTTCTTTTACATTTATTAGCTGAAATTCTTCTATATAGAACACTCTAATTATCATGACATTCTGTTGTAATAGAAAGGCAAGAAAAATGCTTCTTTTCCTTTATTTACCTATTTTCAGAATAATGAGTCCATGGCCCTATAATCTCCAAAGGTAATCAATACACTTTTGTGCATGCTTTTAGACAGGACCCTAGTAATCTATTAGTTTCCTTGCTTACTTGCACAAGATATTCCAGGATGTCTTATACATTTCATGCTTCAGCCCTGTAAGCAGCTATTACTTCAAGAAAATGGTATTTGCAGATGTGGTCCATCACTCTTTAATGTATACAGTAAAAACTCAAACTTTATATTTAACAAGTTTTCCTCACTAGCAGGTAAGCTCCATGAAGGCAGGTATTTTTGTATTCCTATCTTTTAGCACCTAGAACTAGTACTAGGTGCTTTATTTTTGGATGTAAGATAGTGCCTGGAACACAGAAATATTCAGTAACTATTTGCTGAATGAATAAAGCTCTCTCAAACTTGTTTCCATTGATGAGCTCGTGCCTGCCTCATTGTCTACAACTTATATGCTCCACAGTAGCTGTTACTTTTAGTCTGGTCCTTTTTCTTTCCTAGGATAAATCTCAAATCCTTAAACTTTTCTCCAGTTCATTTTTCATTTATGGAATATTTTAAAAATATACTTGTCTCATCCCATTTCACTTTTTCCAATGAGACCTAAGCTTCTCATTCATTTCTTCCACAGATGGTAAAATTTCAAGGGTATACAGAAGGAATAATTTCTAACTCTTTCATGGGATAGCATTAAAAGGTATTCTGGCATCCTTTGTTTTCTGGGGACTAATTGCCCAGGTGGTTATTACTTAACTTGTAGCCTATAATAACACGTTCACGCCCATACATTTTATTATTCTGAATCTCAGACTAATTAATGGCCAGTCCTTTGACCTACTCTTATCTATTTTTGGTTTGTATTTGAAGACTATTTTAAATTTTGCTAATCTTTCAAGTGCTATGACAGGGATAAGCAGAAGAGAAATTCTATTTAAGAATTAACTTAATAAACTTGATAACCATGCTTCAAATTCCTACCTAGTTTAGATCACAAAAATTATTTAAAGGGCTAGCCCGATTCCTGTGGGACAACATTCAACTAAATCTACTGGCTAATGTTAAGCTATTGATAACAGTCCAATGAGGGATACTTTATATAGAGCAAAGTAACCAAGACTAAAAGTTTTCAAACTTCAGTGAATATCAGATTCAGCTGGAATCTTGTTAAAGATACAGAGGCCCTGATCCTCCTCCTGTAAATTCTGATTCAGCAGTTTGAGGTAGAACTGGATTATCTGTTTCCCACATAATTCTGATATAGACCATATCTTTATAACTATGTCAAGTAAGATAGAATTATTGCCTTCCTCATGTTTAGAAACATGGTCTGTTCAACCAAAATGGGATTAAAAATATAGGCCTGAAGTACTTAAGGTTTTGCTTTAAATAATCAAATCATACTGCCCAAGATTAAACAAACCCAAAGGGAAGAGGGGAGGAAAAGAAGTCTGAATTCTAGGAATTTTATCAACTATGAGGATCCAAAGGAAAGATATCACACATGGTGGGTCACCTCATCTTGTGCATCTTTCTTGATAAGGAAAGGGAGGTTCCTGGCTGTTGTCATGAGAATGTCAGCTGCTTGCTCTGTGGAGAGGAAAGGAAGAATACGGGCAACCATTCTCTTCCCTTTTCGGATACACATGATCTGTACAAAGTGGTCATCACTTGGTCTGCAAGGGAAGAAAAAAGCCAACTTAGGTCAGCAAGAGCAATGTAAGAAACCCTCATTTTTTTCCCTCTTAGATGTTACTAAGTGAATATATTTCATTCATTTTCACTCTCTAATGATCTGTACTACAAAACAGAATTATTTCTCCAACTCTTAACCAAACAAAAGGTGATTTTTCATGTTTTATAAATGTCGAGAATCATCATTTGATACATCATGTTAAAAAAACTTAGCCAAACTATATGCATTCATTTTCTTTATTAACTTTTAAGCAACTATACAACTATCACTTGGTTAACAGAGCAATTATCTAAAAAATATATAAGCAAAAAGAATTTCATAATCTCAAAAGTTTGTTTTATTAGTGTCATTTTTAAGAACCTTTTTGCTGTATATTACATTTTTTCCTTTCATAAAAAAAAATGAGCCCACAAAATTCATACAGCTTTGTAACTTGTTTTTTCACTCAACAACTTCTTGTAAATACTTTTCCATGTTGTTAATATACTTAATATATAAATATACTTTAACAAACATATCAAGTAAATATAAATGTGATAAAAATATAAAAATAAATATATTTACAATAAATATAAAAACATAAATAAATAAATATTTATTAACATTTTACATCACGGATGACGACCAGACCCATTGTCCGGCAAAGGGAGAACAAAAGGAAGGGTGTAAAAACGACCACTACATACATTTTAATGGCTGCATAACATTCCAATCTACAGATAAACTATATTGATTCAACCAGTCTTCTGTCAGCTCAACTCCAGACAAGGTGTGTTGAAAAGAGGATGCTTTTATTTTCTGTTTTGTGTATGTCCTAGTTTAGAAGGATCAACAATTCTCTTAAATGGGCAAAAGGAAAGGGAGTTCTCAGGAGACGCAGTCCTCTTGTATCCATCGAATACATATACTTAGGATTTATAGAACATTTATAATTACCAAGATTCTACCGCAGACAATAGGTGTGATAGTGATGACAGAGATGCAGAGAAAAAGATTACTGTTAGAGTTTAAATGTTTATACTTCCCATCTTAGTAAAAAACGAATATAAAAAGATTATAAGATTGACCATGCTGGTAGTCATAAACCAGGTACAATCTGTAAGCTCAAAAACAAAACCCAGTAATGTTCCCCACTGCATCTCCAGCATGCAGCACAGTTCCCAGAAGATACTGAATACGTATTTATAAATGAATGAATTCAGGATAGAGATTTTTCTTCCTGGCTGGGAAAGATTATAAAACGTTCTATATGAAGTAGCATTTGAGTTAGGCTGAAAGGATAGATTCTGAGCCTACAGAGATGGCAGGGAACAGTACCTAAAAGGTAGAAATGTGTAACGCTCAGTTTGGTAAAAGAAGGAGTCTAGTTGGTCTCATGTTTTCCTCAAAGTACACAATACTTACCTCTCCTGTCCAGGCAATTTTCCCCTTAAGTTGTCATACATGCTACAAATTTTGTGCTTTCTTTCATCCATCAAGGCAGGTCGTTCTTCTTCGAGACTTAGGAGATAACGCCTCTCATAATCTTCTACATCAAGGAGTAAACTATAGGTCTAAGAAGGGAGACACAAAGGAGGACACAGCATGCTGGGTCAGGTTCACAGATTATTAGATAAACAACTTCACAGTTTAGGACTATTAGGTAATAGTTCTAAATAAAAGAATGAAAAGTCACTATAGTAAAATTGAAATTTAAAAAAGGGCATGCTTCTAAATGCAGAAAAACACAATAAAGTAATTTAAAATTTAAAAGATCCTTCAAACATAATTCTTTGTCCCTCTCTGACCTCTAATCTAACAGGTAAAAATAGTGAAATAATTACACTTTCCAAATCTTCTGGCAGCAAGAACAGCACTGTAATATATAATGATCTGTATTACTGCCACAAGAAGCACCTTATATTTATGAAAATGATAATAGTTAATTTTTCTACTGGGTGCCCCCCACTGTTTTAAGCACTTTTCATGTACTCAGTCACCAAATACTCACCACAACCCAAATACAATTATCATCTCCGTTTTTACAGATGAAGAAACTGAGGACAGCATAGAAAGGTTAAATAACTTGCCCCAAGTCATGGACTCAGTTAGAAATGGAAATTTGCAGGCTGTTTCTAGAGTCTGTACTCTTAACCAGTATGGTCTATGGCCTTGCAATGTGGTATTTATGTTTTTCAAACCAATCATATATATTTTATCTCATTTTCCTCAGCACCCAGAATAGTGCCCAACACCCAGAGGGTGCCCAATAAATAGCTAAGAACTGACTTAATTGACTTAATTAATTCACAGGTGGGACAATGTGATTTTTTATTCTCATTTTATCAGGCTTAGGAAGGTGACCTGTCTATAAAGATCCTCAGCTATTAACTGAATTAGCTTGCACAAAAAAAAAACAGTACTTCTAACTCTAACTGAAGTGTTCTTTCCATGATGCCATAGGCGAGGTACATCTAAATCCTTTCTAGAGTGCTCTGGTACACAATAGGCACTTAACAAGAATATATTCATTAATTAAAATCACGGATTGCTCATTCTTCCAGTTCTTGTGTACACATACATTTGACAGTTCCTTACTTGAAACCAACTATAGCAACAGATTCTAAAACTTACTTTCTCAATTATGACAAGGGTTTTTCTTCTCTTGTCTCGAACCTGTTTTTCTTTTGTCTCCTAAAAAAGACAAGACTATTCAATGTGAACTCTTTACCTCTGTTAAAAACAATTTAGTGTGCATCTATAGATTCATCTGTGACAATTCTAAGAGAATTGATTCTCTGAAAGTTAATAATCTAAAACAATACTAGTATGGACAAAGGTCATAGAGCTTACTGAACACATTATTAAACTGAATTCACAGATAGGCAATGAGTAATTACAGAATGTAGTAAAGGATGAAGAAATCATAGGAAAATCTTAACACATAAAAAATGGTAATTTCTTAAAATGGCAAACTCGAGTAATTAGATACCGTTTGCAGGCAGAGTTACCCGGTCCAAAGACTCTTGCTACCGTAGGCCCTGCCTGGCTGCCTTAGAAATGAAGGTGTTAATATCTTAGCATATCTGTAGAAAACTAGAATGTCATGACATGTGGTGGGAAGCTCCAGGTTAGACTACAAAGAAGTCTATCATGTCTGGTCCTTTTCATAGGGACCCCAAAAGAAGTGGTGACAACACAGATGTTCTTAAACACACAATTCTGCTGACACTTACGTCATCCTCACTCCGAGATGTCACAACGGCATCAATCATTTTTCGGGGATTATTCACACTAGAGACAGTAAGCTTTCCCAAAGAGCCCTCAAACTGCACTGCAAAGACAAAAAATTTCCAACAAAATAGGAACTTAGCAATGTAGGCAGGCAGTGATCAAATCTTTACTCTTTTCTGTTCAAAATCTAGCCGTTCTCTTTTTTGTTGTTGCAATGATCACCAAAATGAAAATCTACAGTATTTCCCTTTTATTTACTCTAGGGGTACTAAAAATTATTAATAGGTTTAGAAAATTATGAAATCTCAAGTGGAAAAGGACCCAAAAGGTCATCTGTCAAACCATTCAGTCCATGCTTGACTAAAGGCTGATTTTGCATTTATTAAGGACAATGGTGCTTTTTGAATCATTTTCAAACACCTCTATCTATACACATAGATAGTTGTCTATGTTTTATCACATCAGCAGCAACTCAAATTTCTCTTATTCTGGGCCTGGGATAAGACCTTACCTGGCTTATAGGCATGCTCCAGTTTGGCTACCTGAGGGGTGATGAGCTTAGTGCGCTCCTTTTTAGGGCCATCACCTTGCATTTCTTCAGCAGCTGATAATTTCTCCAGTTTTTCAAAGTAATTCTACCACATGAGAAAAGGATTCAGTTGCAACACAAGCACAGAATACGGCTGCTCTATACCACTAATAATTAATTTATACCAGCGGCAGTAACACAAGTTGAACTCTAGAAATGTACTGATCTCTGATTTTTGTTAGATTGCTATAAATTTACTGTATCAAAAAATCACAGCTTCAAATAAGTCAATCACCAATGGAAATGTCTTTAGACTGCCAATATTCTTAACTGAAAGAACCAGATTAATGATGCCGAAGGGATCCGAAAACACTGCTCTGAGAACATCTGTATGTAGGAAGTAAAAGGCACATAAGCAAACCTTAATGAATAGCATACATCTCCAGCTTAAAAACAGGATAGAATTTGCTAATCCTTATCAACTTGAAAACTACCTCAAAAGAAAATTCTATCAATATTTAAGTCTACCAATATTTAAATGAATATGCTCACCAGTGTAAGGGACCAAACTGTTATACTCAAAACTAGCACAGAGTATTTACCTGGTAATAAAAATCATCCAGGTAGGGATCAGTGCTTTGCAGTTGCATCATCTGGATTTTAGAGACCCAATCCTTTTCCCGCTGCAACATGAGATTGGCATATGGATCCTTTCGGAGATGATCCTGATGACTGCTCCGGTGACTTCCTCTATCTCCTGCACCATTGAGATTCCGATGCTGACTGAAAAACATATGCTGCATTCACTCCAAGTGGGCACGTTAATTATGCCTTTTAACAACACGTAAATAAACCAGGCCAATTAAAAAAAAAGATTCCCTTTCATTTTTTTAAAGGAGAGCAAATAAGAACTAAGTCAATAGAATTTACGAGGAAAGAGCTATGCAACACATAATCAAGGAAATAAAACTGAGATCTGAGTACTTTACCATATGCTAAGCACTTTCGACTATGGCCTTTTGTAAGAGATTTGAACACCAGCTGATTTGACTCTGAAGTCTATACAATTTTTTTAACTTGTTGAAAACCATGAAATATTTCAAATGCAAAAGGAAAGCCCAGCAAATACTATAATAAATATCCACTTACCCACCACCTAGACTTAATGAAAAAAACTTTATTTGGCCAAATTTACTTCAGATTTTTAAAATGTACATTTAATAATACAGTGTTACATTTACAGTTGAAGGCCCTCTTGTACCCCTCTGGATCCCAGTTTCCGGCTTCTCTTCCTTCATGGGGGAACCACTATTCTGCCTTTGATATATATCCTCCCTGAAATGTTTCTATACTTTTATTACTTGTGTGTTTGTCTTCAAATATTGCACAGTATTATTCGGTGTGTCTTCTAGTTTTACACAGTGGTACTATACATGTAATTCTACTCCTTGCTTCTTCACTGAATATTACTTTCCATATTTATACATGCTGATAGTATAACCAGGTATATATTGAAAAGTCAAACTGCTAGGATGTGGTGTATCCATATTTTCAACCTTATTATCTACCGCTGAATTCTCTTCTCAAGAAGCTGTGCACTCTATCCTTGCCAATAATAACAGTGCTGGGACACTTCCAAGTTTTGCTTGTCTGATGATGTTAATGGTTATCTAATTTTAATCTGCATTTTAAAGACACAAGAAAGTCTGAACACCTTTTCAGTTTTATGAGCCACTTGAGTTTCCTCTACTGAACACTGTATGTTTGTATATGAGGCCTTTTGTTAAACATAAGCTTAATATTTCAATACAGTCAAGTGTAGTAATCTATCCCTTTATCATTTGTAATTTTCATGTCTTTTTTTATGAGCCCATATTTGTTTTCCTCCCTCCCCAACCCAAAATATTCTGAAATATCTTTGAAATTGAGAAAGAATCATACACACACTCAAAGAATAAAAATGAAGTTTGAAGAAACTCGCAGTTATGTGTAGTTCCCTTATTTCATACAGATGAATGACTACAGAATATAAGCCTCATGAAGGCAGAGGCTTTAACTTTCTTGCCAAGATGGTAAAGGCAGTTAAGAATATTATAAGAATTTGGTAAGGACTGAGTGTAAAATGTTGGCTTAAAAAAGTCAGATCTAAACTTTAATTCTGATTTATAATCAACAGCATTATAATAGTTTGGAAATTAGCTGAAAAAAATGTTGCCATTTAAAGCTAGTGCATCAAAAACAAAATGGCAACATTTATGATTTGATTTTACCAGCAAAATAAACTTAACCCTAAGTAAACTTACTAAAAAAAAGTAAACTACATTAATAGTATCTTGTTACACTGTCAAAATTAAGAGCTGAATTAAGAAGCCATGAAAGAGTAGGACGATACTTACTTTCTATTCTGTTGCTGTCTCTGATGCAATAGTCGACGGTGCTGTGGATGAAGGTGAGTTGTGTCTGGTCTAAACATTGGGGCCTGAGATCTAGGAAAAAATGAAAAAAGATTCTCAATTCTGTTATTCTGATGATTTGAAGTTTTAAAGAATGTTGTTAGTACAGGATAACTTCACAGAGGTTCACTCAAAAAACTATACAGTCTATTCTAAGGAGACCTTTTAGAGGCAAAAGATAGCCATATTTTTATACATCTTCTACAAAGACCAATTTTCAACTCCTAAAAGAATGATCCTGAAATCTAAGTGAATTAGCACTAAAGCAATGTAATTTTTTCCTTTTGCTCCTGTTTAACAGAAGTGTCTAAACAGATTTAATGCACTCAGCTTCAACTATGCAGGAATGACAATAAAAATGTATGTGTGATGGTTAATATTATATGTCAACTTGACTAAGCTATAGCACCCAGTTAATTGGTCAAATAATGTCTAGATGTTGCTGTGAAGGTATTTTGTACATGTGATTAATATTTACAATCAGCTAATTTTACAAAAAAGAGATTACCCTTAATAACATGGGTAGACCTCATCCAATCAGTTGAAGGCTTTAAGAGCAAAACCTGAAGTTTCCCAAAGAAGGAATTCTGCCTCAAGACTGGAACATAGAAGTCAGTCTCTAACCTGGCGGCCTGCCCTGCTTATTTCAAACTCAAGACTATAGCTTCAACTCTTACCTGTTTCCGGCCTGCTGGTCTGCCCTATGGATTTACGACTTGTCAGCTTCCACAATCACATGAGCCAATTCCTTAAAACAGAACTCACTGAGTATGCTTGTGCTTTCTCTCCCTCTATCCTGTTGGTTCCGTTTCTTTTAAAAACCCTCACTGATGGCCAGGTGCCGTGGCTCATGCCTGTAATCTTAGCACTCTGGGAAGCCCACGTGGGAGGACTGCTCAAGGTCAGGGGTTCAAGACCAGCCTAAGCAAGAGCGAGACCCTGTTTCTACTAAAAATAGAAAGAAATTATCTGGACAACTAAAAATATAAATAAAAAATAAATAAATGAATAAAAACCCTCACTGATACAGTATGATATGTAGTAACACAATTTCACTGAAACAGGAACTTGAACCCCTCTTGTTATAAAACCAGAAGGTAGAAGTAAGCAATTTAGCATTGAGATTAGCCGACTTTTTAGCGTCTATAGTTCTGTTCTTTAGCATATTGGTAATCCTTTTTATGTTTTTTAGGCTGGTCTTAAGTGATTCTCCTGCCTCAGCCTCCTGAGTAGCCCCAAGTAGCTAAAATTATAGGCAAATGCCACGGCAATAATTCTTAAGTGCTAAGCACTGTGTGTATATATTAGAATGTGTGTGTTTATAAAATGGATATGAGGTAAGACTTAAGAAATAAAAGAGGTGATCAGCGAAAGTACACAGGAAGCATGTGACTCTTGAGGTATACATGATTCCTAAAAAAGCATGGAGATTATTAAACATTTTCATATTTGCCAACTTAAAGATCTAATACCATCTCAAAATATATTACTTAAGAAGTAGCAAGAAATTTTTGTATTATAAAACTAAATATCCACGATGAAGAGACTTGGCTGACAAAGGGTAAGCAATGGCATTTGTTTTGGATACCTTAGGTTTTGCAGGTGAGGTCCTGGGCCAGGAGGGTGCTGTTGCGGAGGTGGCGTAGCGGAGGGTGGAGCACTAAAGAAGGCACGGAAGCCTGGTGCAGGGGGAAGCATCTGCCCAACTCGCCCTTGTAGCAACTTGGGATTCATGGCAGCAAGTGGACTACCAACAAATCCAGGGACCCGTGCAAACTGGCTGGGAGACATCCGTCCAGGCTGTAGCTACAAAGAGGGACAAGATCTTAGATTTAGTTAACCAGCAAGTCCCCTTGTTTTTATCTACAGAAAAGTAAATACTGTGTCCATCAATAACTGTTTGAAAAAGTAAAGGAAAAAACAAGAGGTAGTAGTAATTACCAGCATAAAAAGGGATATCATCTAATGAACCTTAGGGAAAGCAGGAAAATTCTTTACGGGTAGGCCTAATTACAGGCTTACCTGTGCTCCTCCAAGAAGCTGTGCTCTCTGGAGGGGGCTGAGAACAGGAGGAACACTAGGAGGGAAAGGATGACCCAGGAGGGAAGAGTTCTAAGGGGGGAAAAAAAAGAATAAATTATAGTCATATTCTGAAACAGGTAAATCAATCAATATAAGGCAACTCAGTAGAAATGCAGTATAAACTTGGATATAAACTCGAGTCAAGGCTGGATGTAGTGGCTCATGCCTGTAATCCTAGCACTCTGGGAGACCGAGGTGGGATGATTGTGTGAATTCAGGAGTTCAAGACCAGCCTGAGCATGAGTGAGACCCCGTCTCTACTATAAATAGAAAGAAATCAGCCAAACAACTAGAAACAGAAATAATTAGCTGGGCACGGTGGTGTGTGCCTATAGTCCCAGCTACCCGGGAGGCTGAGGCAGGAGGATCGCTTGAGCCCAGAAGTTTGAGGTTGCTGTGAGCTAGGCTGACGCCACAGCACTCTAGCCCGGGCAATAGAATGAGACTCTTTCTCAAAACAAACAAACAAACAAACAAACAACAACAACAAAAAATCTCAAGTCAAGCTCTCCACTTAGGGAATATAAAAAAGAGTAGTGCCAGAAATTATAAAACACTACAACCAAATTAGATGAAAAAGAAAGCAGTAAAATAAGGCACTGAAATAGTAGGAAACCAGATGACCACAATTAGCTTAGGTTTTGTTTTTTTTGTTTTTTGAGACAAGAGTCTCACTCTGTTGCCCGGGCTAGAGTGCCTTGGTGTCAGCCTAGCTCATAGCAACCTCAAACCCCTAGGCTCAAGCAATCCTCCTGCCTCAGCCTCCCAAGTAGCTGGGACTACAGGTATGCGCCACCATGCCCGGCTAATTTTTTCTATATATTTTTAGTCGTCCAATTAATTTCTTTCTATTTTTAGTAGAGACGGGGTCTCACACTTGCTCAGGCTGGTTTCGAACTCCTGACCTTGAGCAATGCACCCACCTCGGCCTCCCAGAGTGCTAGGATTAGTTTAGATTCTTAAAGACAGAAATTGAGGTAAAAAAAAAAAAGAAAAAACAAACAAAAAAAATCCCCCAAAAAACAAGTCAACATGAACCATGTCCTCTGACCTGGACTATAAGATCCAGAAATTCAAGTATGGAGATTATAAAAAATAAGTATAATTTAGGAGATGTCAGCAATTCTATATACCGGTAGTGGTCATACAGATAGTCATCAGAAAATACATACTATACATTTTCGTTAGCTTGTAAAGTGACATACCGGGACACTGCAGATCTGGTTTGGAGACATCCTCTCACCATAAGGAGCAGGATAACGCGGTGGCATCGGGGGCCGAACATGGACAGGCTTCGGACACAGAATCTATCAGGACAAACATATATACAACTACACTCAATGAAATCAGTTTTTCTTCCACCTACACTCCCTCCCCTCAAGTACTGGTAGAGACACAGAATGCAATACAAAGCCCTGCTTCTAAGCAAATTGCTATGGCTATAGGTTCAAATATAGAATCCTTGGTCACTTCCTCTCACAAATAAAGCAGTGTCAGTGCTCTAGGGAAAGCAGTTTTAACTGAGGAAGATTTAGCTAATTCTCCAGTTATCCCCACCCTTCCATGCTATCTGAGGGAGGTACCAGCAGATATTCTGACTTGCAAATTCTCTCCAAGAGGATATATTTTGGCATTGAGGGAGAAGGAATGATAAGAAAGCTGGAGGATTAACTAAGTCCTATTCTGAAGCCCCTGTGATATGGCCGCCATGCTCAGCACTCTCATGATACATTGTGACTCCACCATTTCATAGGATGTTGAGCCTAACTAGGCCATACCACCACCACCCTCCCCCCATACCTTCCAAATTGGCCTTCCTTTTCAGCTGCTGGTTTCAGGTGGAGGAAAGTCTATGGAACAGGACTGCACAGGCTCTAGGGAAAGCAGGGATATCTTAAAGGTAAAAAGGGATGTGGACAATGCTGTGTGTTCCCACTCCCCCCAGCTTTCAGTTATCTCTCTGCTAATGTTTTGGGCAGCCAGTAAAACACTTTAAAAAGGATATATGCACTAAGTGTGGTTAACTACCCTTTTTCTTCCCCAATTAAAAGGCAGCAGCAACAGCAGCAGCAAAGGGTATTAGGGACTGTGTCTCTTATTTGTACTAACTTCTCCTCTCAGTGGCTATTTTTCTTTCTAATCTAATGCCTACCCAAAACTTCCACCCTCCTCCCAGCATCACCAGTTCCCCAAATAATTTTGCCCAGATTCCCAATATTCTGGGCTGAGTGCCTGTTAATGAGAGGTACCTGTTGGTTGAAGTTGGGTACAGCCATCTGCTTAGGTGGGGTGCCTATGGGGACAGCTCTAACAGGAGGACTCCCAATGATAGGTGAAGTTGACCGTCTTGGTAATGCACGTTCAGAAAGGTCCCGATCATCTTCTGGGCCCTGCGGAGGCCTCTGAGGCAAGGCATATTCTAATACAGACACTGTAGGCATTTCCTAATTGAGGATGTGTTTAAAAAAAGAAATTTAGCTAACTTGAAATACTTAATTTCTACAGATGCCAAAAATATCTTGAGAAATTGGTTTTTAAATTTTTATTGTTTTTAATTCACATATAATAAAATTCACTCTTCAAATTATAGCTGAGTTTTGATAAACACATAGAGTAAGGGATATGCCACCACAATCAAGATATAGAATAGTTTTATCACTCCCCAAAATTCCTTTATAGTCAACCCCTACTGCCATACCCAATCACTGGTAAACACTGATCTATTTTCTGTCCCTATATTTTTGCCTAGAAATGATTTAAGTAATTCAAATAACACACTGACAAATTTGAGTTCTACTTGCTCTCTTGCAATCTTTATTGTGGAGGCTGAGGAAGGGTACATCAATAGGTACAGATGTCTAAGTGACAGATGCAGCAGTCAATATAACACTGGCAAATGATACACACCTTACATCCTTTCAGTAAGGAATGGATGACAATAGGAGACAACTTAAAAATTTGGGGTATTAGAATTTTTATATAAACAGAAAATATTTAATACCTGAGCAAGCAGTGGTCCTCGGATTCGCCTCAGAACCTCAGATCCATCCCAGATGCTGGAATTCAGACTTCCTGGTTGGGGCTAACAAAAAAGGAAAACACACACACCAAGTCTGGAATGCTGTGGAGACTCTGGGTGACTTATCTGCTATTGGGGAATATGGGTCCAAAAGAGCCCCAACTGCTTGAGAATAAGAAATTATAAGCCGGGCGTGGTGGCTCACGCCTGTAATCCTAGCACTCTGGGAGGCTGAGGCGGGCGGATCGCTCAAGGTCAGGAGTTCGAAACCAGCCTGAGCAAGAGCAAGACCCTGTCTCTAATATAAATAGAAAGAAATTAATTGG
>CAUYRT010013476.1:0-13643 GCA_963574885.1 Lepilemur ruficaudatus
TTTAGTTGGCCAATTAATTTCTTTCTATTTATAGTAGAGACAAGGTCTCACTCTTGCTCAGGCTGGTTTCGAACTCCTGACCTTGAGCAATCCGCCCGCCTCGGCCTCCCAGAGTGCTAGGATTGCAGGCATGAGCCACCACGCCCGGCCTGGGTTTTGTTTTTGTTTTTTTTGTTTTTAATAGACAAAGGAGTGTTCTGAATGCACTCTGGTAAAGCTTCAGGATTTGGGGAAGGTGGTTTAGGTAGAGTTGGAGCAAATATGTTGACGTTTGCTGAGCCACATTTTTAAAAATTGTTGTTATAACCTGTAGTGGGTTGATAGTGTCCTTCCAAAATTCACATCCACCTGCAACCTCAGAATGTGACCTTATTTGACATAGGGACTTTGCAGCTATAATTAGTTAAGGTTTTAAGATGAAATAATCCTGGACTTAGGGTGGACCCTAAATTCAAAGCCTGGTGTCCCTATCAGGGAAAGGAGAGGGAGGTTTAGACACAGAGACACAGGGGGAGAGGGTGGTGTGAAGATGAAGACAGAGGTTAGAGTGATGCAGCCACAAGCCAAGGAACACCAAGGGCTGCCAGGAGCCCCCAGCAGCTGGAAGAAAGTCATGCAATAGATTCTCGCTCAGAGACTCCAGAAGGACCTCACCCTGCTGACATTTCGATTTCTGACTTACGGCTTCCAGACTGAGAGAAATGATTTCTGTTGTTTTAAGCCACCAAGTTTGCGATAATTTGTTTACAGGAGCCCTAGGAAACTAATATACAACCCATATTCCTCAATTTTAGGTCCAGCCAAGGGTGGCCTGTGAAAATATGGGCTGCATGTTTATTTATTTAGCTATTGAGTAGAGATTAAATTTCATTCCACCTCACTCCATATACATAAGCAAACCACACGCCAGTAAGTGCTTACAAATAGACTGAAGGGTCAGGAGGACTCATAAGAAATATTCTAAACAGTTTTTGCCATTCTCTAATAAATCTAGAGACAATGTACTTAAATCATTCAATTTTAAACCAATATATATATTTTTAGGTATTTATTATTTTTTTAGAGACAGGATCTCTTTCTGTCACTCAGGCTGGAGTGCGGTGGTGCAGTCATAGCTCACTGTAGTCTCGAACTCCTGGGCTCAAGTGATCCTCCTGCCTTAGCCTTTCAAGTAGCTGGGACTACAGGTGCATGCCACCACTCCCAGATAATTTTTTTATTTTTATTTTTGTAAAGATAGAGTCTCTCTCTGTTGCCAAGGCTGGTCTTGAATTCCTGCCCTCAAGTGATCCTCCTGCCTCCCCCTCCCAAAGGGCTGGGACTAACAGGCGTGAGCCACCAGGCCCAGCCCAATATATTTTTTTGCCTCTACCATTTTATCAACTTCTATTATAAGAAAATATTTCAACTGTCAGATAGAGTTCATTTAATAATGTGTACAAATTCCATGGTGGAGTATAACACTGGAAAAGTGGCAGCAGCAAATATTACTTGCATTTCCAAAAGAGATAGTGGTTAACTACAGAATCACAAACCCACAAAACCTGATGGGACCATGGGAGGTTTTTTTTTGTAAAAGATGTGAATTATAGATTCCAGGCAGCTGTTAATCCCACAAAAATAACATCCTCCTCCCTGTTGCTTGTCTAGTGTCCTCCTCCTGATCAAACAGAGTAGATGAAGGACTCTACAAAGGAACCCTCTTGTTTGGCAACACAGATTGATCAACGCTGAAGAGACCTTGACCAGCGTCTCTTTTATCTCTAACCTTTAAACTGTTCCTTTCTGCTCGACAGCTGACCTCCTCAGATGATTCTGAAATTAAGCCAGATGCTTAATTTTGGGGTTCCCTGTGCCTTCCTCCAACCTGAAAACTCACTCATTTTCGTGTGTGTGTGAAACATTATGGCTCTGACATTGTAGGATTTCATGCTGTTTATTTCCCCTTCTCTTGTCATTCTCTCCATCGTTCTCCTACCTCTTGGGACTCTGCCCACTTGCTCTGTTCTGGCTCCTCAGCCTGTACGCAGCTTTTATTTCCAGCTTTGGCAGAGGTCTGCAGGTTACCTGTGGAATGCAGTGGCTTTGGGGAAAGTGCCAGCCCAGGTCCTGATGACTATTTCTGCTCTGCTAACTTGGGAAAACAGCAGGACATATTGAATAAAATAATAAATAAGAAGGTAGAAGGTGCATTTTAAAAAGTGTGTGTGTGTGTAAGAAAAGGGACTAAAAATGAAAATCGATTATATCAGAGAAAAAAACAGTCACAAGCAACAACAAAAAAGAAATTTTGAATTGGTAAAGTCCTATGAGTTCACATTAAGAAGAGAAAATGGGTGATTTGGTAGAAGAGAGGAGATAAAAGTGAAAGAATTAGTAAAATAAAAACAGGTAATCAGAAGAAGAAGGAAGGGAATGTTTAGCCTACCGAAAGAGAGAAAACAAATGAAATAGTGACAATATAAGAAAGGAAAAGTGAAAAAGAATAAATACCACATTGCATAAGAACAAGAACAAAAAATAAGGGAAGACTTGAAGATGACACACAGGTAAATTTCAGGAAAGGCCACATCTGGCCATTGCTTTCTCATGAAAGGATGCCAATAATTCTGACAGTTTCTATGTCTCCATTTGGAAGTCAGTATAACAGAGTGGGAAAATGCTTTGGTCTGAAAGGACTGTATTCTAGTCCTGTTTGTCATTGTCTAGTTGAATAATCACTGACAGGTCACTTAACCTCTCTGTTTTCTGCCTAAGGTAAAAGAAAAACATATTTATGGCTCTTTTGCCTCCTAAGAAGCTATGACTTTTATGTTTTTCTTAAATAAATTATAGTTAAAATGATGAATCAGAAGTTAATATGGAAATGTTATTTTTAAATATGTGTATTTGTTCTTATATTTGTGTTTTTAGTGCAGTTTAGTCATATTTTAATTTTCTTATTTATCCTTTTTTTATATTACTCTGGTAGAAAGTGTTAACACGTGAAAATAAATAGAACAACTTGTCACACTTAATGTATCTGGATCTGTGACCGTAAGAGAATGTGTTAAATTATTTTAAAAACGTTAGTTTGAGATGGTTCATTTAAATAGTTTCTTGAACTCCTGAAGAAATATATTCTTTTAAAGCCTAAAAGCCTCAGTGAAAGTAATAGGTTCATTGCCCAGTTTGGATATGATTGAGAGACTAAATGCTTCAGGGTTCAAGTAAGAGAAAATTCAGCTAAATAGTGCCTTACACACATAACGTGTCTACAAGCTGACAGTTGCTAAAACAGCCTCAGCTGTAAGATGGGATCATCCGGGAGCCTGATCCTTTCCATCTTTTAACTTTGCCATTCTCAGTGGGCTGTTTATATTTTTTTTTCTTTCTTTCTTTTTTTTTTTTTGTTTTTTTGAGACAGAGTCTCACTCTGTAGCCTGGGCTAGAGTGCCGTGGTGTCAGCCTAGCTCACAACAACCTCAAACTCCTGGGCTCAGGCAATCCTCCTGCCAAAGCCTCCCAAGTAGCTGGGACTACAGGCACATGCCACCATGCCTGGCTAATTTTTTCTATATATTTTTAGTTGTCCAGCTAATTTCTTTCTATTTTTAGTAGAGACGGAGTCTCGCTCTTGCTCAGGCTGGTCTTGAACTCCTGAGCTCAAGCAATCTTCCCGCTTAGGCCTCTCAGAGTGCTAGGATTATAGGCATGAGCCACCGTGCCCAGCCTGTTTAGATTTTCATATATGCACTCATTGCCCCATGATTAAAGATAGCTGCTCCATCTCCGGGTATGATGTCTTCACATCAGTATCACAAACAGGAAGAGATAAACTCCTGTATTCTTTCTTTGAGGCTGGAAGGGAAATGCCTGGTTCCCCTTGATGCCTGATTGGTCAGAACTGGTTCACATGCCTTTCTGGAGCAACCATTCACAAAAGAAAATGAGATTATTATGAGTGGCCTAGACCAATCCTATCTCATTCCCTGGGGCTACATCAGGGTCCTACACTGCCTAAGATCAGAGGATCTCTGCCCACTGAAAAATCATGTTTCTGTTAGAAGGAGGAAAGGCATAAGGACTATTGGGTAGACAATTCACAGAAAGACTTATTATACATAAGAGATCTATAAGTGTAAAACCTGGAGAAGGTGTTTAATTGGTGGTTATTAGTCCAGGATGGATCAATTGCACAGGGTTTTAAAGTATTGCATAAACACTTTCTTTTTAAGAACTAACAGACACCCTAAAAGATAAATTGAATGCTTTATCTGAGGATGATTAGGAGGATGAAAATCTCCAGTAAATTGCAGGTCAGACTACAACTGACAAATGATTGCTCGGAGACACTGACAGGTGGAACGATTACTTCTACCTAAGTAGCTTACTCCCATTAGAAAACTAACACTTACTTTCTCCTAATATCACTTTTTATATCTTCTCCTCTCTATATTTCTATTATTTATTTTACCTTTAATCTTATTTCTGTACTGATTTTTCCCACACTTTCCTTTGTCTACTAGACTGACTCACCACCTACTTGTTCTCATATTAAATACACAGCACCACACATTTGGTACTTACGACAGTTCATTGGTATTCTTCTACACCTTCTTTAACCTCTTTCAGATATATGCTCACATAATTGGCTCTTCTCCTGCTGAAGCTGGGTTATCTCACTGATTTATATCACCCAGACTTCCATCACCTCCCCCCACGCAATACACACACTTTGATTATCTCTATTCTCTCTCTCCAGAAATATTTGTGGCTGATGTTGTGCCTTTGTAATTATGCGGAAGCAAATGTAGACAAACAAAACCATATTTTCTTCCTTCACAAAACTTGGACTGTGTATTGATCTTTCTTTTCGCTCACCTTGAACTCTTTCATTCTAATAAATTGCAGTCTTTACTTTTACATTCACACACTGACCCTGTACCTTGTTTATTCTTTTCATCTTACTCTTTGCCTCTTTAATCTGTCTAGCCAGGGCATAGAGAGGTGCTTAAGCAAAGAACGCATTAGAACATAACTGAACTGGCTTTTGTGCCCACAGCAGGTCCTGCAGGGAGAGGCAAGCCCTGGAACATTTTGTATACCTCCCTCCTTTGCTTGCAGAGGCCAGAAGGGACAGGACTAAAGGCAGGAAGTTTATAAAGTATTAGGTCCATGGGAATCAGCGTAAGGTCAAGTGGAAATAGCTCCTTTTCCCAGAGGCTGTTCTAACTGGAGTTAGGGAAATAAATAAACTAAAGCTTCTCAGGTTCTAAAGAGGAACATTTCTTTGTCTACTTTTCTACCTCTCAATATCATAACAAGGTTGATTGGATTCAAAGTGAAATGAAAAGTTAGCAAAAATCTAGTGAGTCTGAGGTATATGAAGTATCAACCAAGTCAATTTGGCCCTGAAAATGAATGTCTCATTTCTCTAAAAGGAACTAATATTAACCAAGTAGCAAACGTATGCCAGATACTGTGATTTTATACTTAATCTCCTGTTTAATTTAATCCTCCATTGAATCTAATCCTCCATTGCGTTTCATTGTTCCTGACGTCTACATCATAAAATCATAACAGGTATTTTCTCTATTATTATCAAAACAGCAATGCCCCATTAAATGTGAGCAAATACAAGATGTTTGTGAGTTTACTTAAAGAATTTATATAGTTATAAAAGTATGTATTAAAGAATGCAAGGCACTCTATAAAATTATCATGAGCATGTTTCAAAAATATGAAATTAAAGTGTACAAATTAAGTAGACACCTTTAAATTATTTCAAACCAGTGAATTTTTGCAGGAACCCTATTAGAATCCAAAATTTTCCAAAATTGATCAAAATGGTTATACCAAAAAGGAAATGCATATGTTTTATTTCCTATACAAATTGAGGTGACTTTATCATCGAAAGAATTGACTTTCAGCCAATGAGTTTTAGGTGTATTTACTGGTAACATATCAAGGCTTTGAAATGGTAGCTGTTCAAACTCTTTGCATCCTAAGTCATCTCTGGCTGTGTGAAGTGTTGTCTGTGAGACAACGTATGTCACTCTTTTCACAGGTGGCCTAGTAGAACAGCTCTAGCAAAGGGACAGCAGTTTCTGCTGCTGTGCAGCCTGTTCCTATCCTCTGAGCCCTGACTGGACTCTGGCTCTGTGTCTTATCTCCCTCCCTGTATTACAATTTTCTTTTGGCACAGGCATTCTTGGCTGTCAATGTTTACTTGTGTACACGTAACACTGACTCTACGTTTCAACTTCTGCCCAGTTCTCGTGCCAACCTGGGTACAACAACTTGTGAAATAGTCTACTGGTGATATTCGACACAGAGACCATGTGCCTTTCAGTGAAAAGATCAAATCACTCCCCGCGTCTGACCTAGTGCTGGCTGAAAAGGTTGGGTTATATCAGCAAACACAGTGACCGCAGGGTGTGGGCTTTCTCAAGGCCATCGCTGGCAATTTAAAATGAGGCATGCTATTAGAAATTGAAATAACTAGTGACAAAGAGGCAGTGAATCAGGAGGCTGCTGAAGAGCATTTGCGGCTTTTGTGGGGGGGATAAATCACCTATAAACAGTTTACCAACCTTAAGAAGTGAGGCTATTTTGGCAATTCTAACTCAGAGGCTAGCTAGAGGATAATCAGATGCTTGTGGGACAAATGAAATGAAAGGTTTTGTGCGATTATGTTAGAGGTTTCTATAATATGAAAACATTAGGAGTTGAAATTCATAGTCCTGGGGTATTGTAGCTGCCATGCATTTACTGGCTGAGTCTGGAGTACAAACCAACCACAGCTGGAGACAGCAATGCTTTATATTGATTTAGTCCATTTTTGGTAGCTTCATAGCAAGACTCCTGGGAGATTTTATGGTTTATTTTGGGGAAATAGGTTAGTGTTGGGGCACTTTTTTAAAAAACCAATGTTATTGACTTATTTAAAGTATGGACCAATGTATTATTAAAAAATAATACTACCCAAGAAAAGATTTTAATAGAGCATGACTGTAAGTTTCAGTGATATTATAACATTTTAATATGCATTTTATAATGTTATCTGTGGCTAAAAGACTTTTATTCAGATAATATAATAATCATCACCATTAGTATGTACTACTGTATATCTGAAACTGTGAAAGGTACTTCACAGATATGATCTCATTCATATAGGTATTTATTCCTATTGTATAGGTGAGGATACTGATTCATAAAAATATTAAGTGATTTGTCTAAGCTCTCATAGCTTAGAAAGGGCAGATCTAGGACACAAATCCAGGTATATCTTAGTCTATCTGTAAAATGGAGAGAACACTAACACACACACAAAATAATTGTGAGGATTAAATGAAACTATCTATAAGGAAGCATTCAGTAAGTTTTAAAATGATGTGCAACTGGTAGACATTATTAATATTGATAGGCTTTGGAATAAGCTACTGGCCTTTGCCACTGGACAACTTTTTGAAGGATTGAAGTATATCCTTTTACGTATCCCATCCTCATATTGTATAAATGAAGCAAAAGTGGAACTATAAGCTGACATGAAGATGCCCCTGGACCACTGAGTTGGGATGCAGAAACAAAAGATAATGCTTTGAATGGCACTGAGGAGGAAGAGACACGATGAACGTGAAGATTGTCTGAAGGGTGAGAAAATCACTTGGGAGAAGGCTGCTGGCTTCAACTTCAGTTTTGCTAATTAGTTTTACAGAAAAGCAGCTGTGTTACACTGCCCAAGGGGTCAACAGCTGCACGTTTTTCACTCCACCTTTATGAGAGTCAAATTGGTTAAAAGCAAACAAATACTGGTGATTTCTTTCCTAAAAAGCAAGTATCAGATCCATTGGTGTAGCCCTTTCCATTCACCCTTACATGCCACGTAATGTTTTCACATCTACATTTTCGGCTATAGATTCTGCAAACTACGACCATCGATATTATGATGATGAACTCTCAAATCCCCTCTAAAAGTGAAATTATGCCCTGCATGATCTGCTCAAGAAGGCAGGAAAGCATAGAGTATACTATAAAAAATGCTTTCTCCTGAAAAGAATTAAAATGTTAAAATTCCGCTCTCTGCTTTCAATTTTATTTTCTGGAAATATGTTTAATTAATATTTACATATTAATTATTATCCCATAATAATTTATTATTATCTAGTGTTGCTATTATAAACTGTTAGCATAATAGTTTACAATTTATAAAGGCTTTTATATGTATTAATGCTTTTAACAACTCTGGGAATTGGGCATTATGATCTTCATAAATTTTCAATTTCTTTGAAAATACACTAGCAGGAAATACTGTACATCCTTAGAAAAACTGATATTCATTCTCCTTAATATAAACCACATAAAAGTAACCTCATTTTTCCTTTCATGCTCTGGCCTCCAGGAACCTCAGATTCTAATGTGATGAATATTTTTGGCCATTATATCAACCTTTATAGTTAGCATGCTTTCTGTCTTTTTTTTTGTTCTGATTTTCTGATTCATCAGCCTCAGGTGATATCATATATATAATTTTCCATAATCTGCTTCAAGTGTTTGAAAAAGGGTAGTATAAGAAAATAAATGAATGCATAATTTGGTTATTAGTGCCTTAATTTTAGAAATAGGTGACACTACATGAGCAAATTATAAAGCTCATAATTGGCAGAGCTGGGGCTTCAACCCAGGTCTCTTTATTCCAAATCCCATGTTGTTTCCAGAATGATCCATCCCTTGAGAATAAGGTGAGCTGAGATTTTACTGAATTAATGCCTTGCTCAAGGAGTGATACTATCATATTTTCTGGCCAAGGTTTTGCAAATCCATACTGTTGCCTTCACTATCTTCTTGAGGTTCCTAAATCTCCTAAGAAAAAGGGAGAGGCAAAAGAAGCTCTTGGTGTTCTCAGATGTTCCACATATTATTAGGAGATTGGTCATATTAAAAAGGCAGGGGCGAGGAGAGGGACTCTGAAACATCAGTGTAGCTGCTATACGCATTCCCTCCCATCTCATCCCAAATAGCAGGAAAAACCACTTCTTCCCAAACAGTCCGTACATCTCTGTCTGCCGAGACTTCGCAGCAGCTGCCACCCGGTTCTCCCAGCAGCTCAACATGAATTTTTCTCTTTGTTAGAAAGATGATATAAAAGGTCAGTGCATTATTTATAGTAGTTATTTTCATCATTACATATTCACAATAATTGAAAGGTGGAAGTAGAGTATAATAAAATAGAGTGGAAAGAAAATGATCTGCAGTAACTTCAGAAACATTTATAGGAAACGCTCAGCTGCTAAAAAAAAAGCCCCACAAAAACCAAAACGCAAACACTGGATCTTAAAATACCATGTAAGCCACCCACATCTGCAAAGTTTTATTTCTAATGCTATTTATTTGTCCAAAGCAATAGAATTAGTATATAATAGAACCTGAGTGAGCATTCTCAATCCCCTCCGTGTAGAAGGTCTTATAATGAAGTCATTCACTCTCAGAGTGAGCGTAACTTCTGGTTACGCCACCATCCTCATGAAGCCAAGATAACAGGTTTTATTCTGACATAACTTCAGTCCATTTCATAGCCACGCACTTTACCATTGACCCCAGCCAACAGCCTATCAAATGTGTATTTCAGTTACAAGGAGAACTGGTTGAGACAATGTAGATGGGTCAACCCAAATCTATCACCTTCATGAAAAACACACATATGCAGATCTCCACGGCATGTGTTTCCAGTGCTGTCTTCATCTACAAAGGATAGTGTATGCTTATCAGCTATACACAACATATTTTCAACAAGGAGGCACGAAACATTAGGTTCCCCACGTGTGATATGGAATATATGGACTGGATAGCACAAAGGAGCTTTACCAACTAAGAGGATTTCAGATAAAAGAAACAGAACCCCCCACTCAAAATATCTTAAACACTAATATAAACGTGTTATCCTACGTAAGAAGTTTAGAGACTCTCATTGGGGAGGTTCTGGTGCTAATTTAGTGGCTTAATGATACCATAGTTGTAACTGAAGTTCTTTCCATCTTTTGGCTGTGTTATGCTGCTGCCAACTTCACCTTCTCAGCTCCCTTCATGGTCACACAAAGCTGGCACAGTTCCAAATACTATACTCATTCACCACAATGTCAAAGGGGACAAGAGATCCCTTTCTCTCCGTGAGTCTTTTTTATTAGTAATGCAACCTTTTTCTGAAGCCATCTAGCAGATTCCCCTAATGTCTTATTGGCCAGAATTCCATCCCCATGCCTTTCCCTATACCACAGGCAAGAGGAAGGAGATGACCAGGGTTGATGAACTAAAGTAAAGAAGAAAATGGGTCCCCTGAACAAAATTTTAATTATGCCCAAATGAAGGAAGCAGAAAAATGGATGTTAGGTGAGCAATGGGAAATGCCTCCCGCAGGTCCACCCTTTGTCCAATCAACATCTAAATATGTACCCTTTGTCCCATTTGTACTTGGTAAAAGTTCTCATTTCTACCTAAAGTATACTCACACCTCCCTAAAGGAGAATAATCCACAGTTTCATCAGTCAATACCCAATTCTATATCTAAGATTTTTTTGGTTTTTATTTTTGACTTCTTCCATCATGATGTGTGAACATATGGCTTAAAAACAAGTTTTCAAGGCCAAGTGCAGTGGCTCATGCCTGTAATCCTAGCACCCTGGGAGGCTGAGGCAGGAGGATCGCTTGAGGTCAGGAGTTCCAGACCAGCCTGAGCAAAAGTGAGACCCCATCTCTACTAAAAAGAGAAGAATTAGAAAAATTAGCTGGGTGTTAGGGGGGGACCTGTAGTCCCAGCTACTCGGGAGGCTCAGGCAAGAGGATCACTCGAGCCTAGGAGTTTGAGGTTGCAGTGAGCTATGATGACGCAGCTGTGCTCTACCCGGACAAGACTGTCTCAAAAAAAATTTTCATTACTATCATAACAGAATAAACTCTTTCCCTACGCCTCACCCCTACAAATCAACTCCAATTCTGAAAAAGAGATAATAGGAGACAACTGACAACAGTCTCTTGTCCATAGCACTTGTATTCTATTGATTGGGAGTAGCAAGGGCTTCCTACCCTGTCAGTAAAGAGAGGAACCTGGTCACCCAATTGTACAGCTCCAGTTCTTCTCTCAGGAATAGTCTCTTTCTTTTGTTTTCTTTTTGTTAAAGACAGTGTGTCATTCTGTTGCCTGGGCTAGAGTGTTGTGGTGTCATCGCTGCTCACTGCAACTTCAAATTCCTGGACTCAAGAGATCCACCTGTTTCAGCCTCCCAAGAATCTGGAACTACCACAACCAGCTAATTGTTTTTTTTTTTTTTTTTTTTACTTTTTGTAGAGACTGGGTCTTGCTATTGCCCAGGCTGGTATCAAACTCCTGGCCTCAAGCAATCCTCCTGCCTCCGCCTCCCAAAGTGAGCCACTGCACTCAGCCAGGAATTGTCTTTCTTTTCTTTGTTGTAGTACAGATGGCTTTCTGCTCTCTCATACCTCTTGATTCCGTCTGGCTACACAGGTAGGCCACCTTTCCCAGACCTCCCTGTGTTTAATTGTACCCACATAGACTGAGCTATATCTCACAGAATCTAGTAGAAATGCCACGCATCTCTTGTAGTTGGGCTCCTAAAACCACCAGCATATGCGCCTGTGTTGTTTTTCCCCTTTCCAGCTCACTAAAGTGGAGACACCTGATAAACTTAAGTGTTGACTATAGCAGAAACTCTTTTAGCGTGGATCCTTGAATTACTATAGATGAAGGCTACACCACCTACCTTTTCACTTTTTCAGTTCCGTTATGTGAATATAAAACAAATTCCAGCTGTGTTTGAGACATTTAAATACCAGGTCCAGTTGTTAGGACAGTCACCCTCCCCAGAATGATATAATTCTCATGTATGACAACATTGGAGATAAACATTGAGGAAAATGCCCTTTCTAGGGGCTACGTAGCTTTAGTGTTCTATATCCTGTTGGTGGGATTTTAGGAGCTCAGGGAATTGCCTTGATGTCCCAGAGGTTTCAGGCCATTGTTTACTAACCTTGGGCTTTCCTTGGTAATACAATTCCTGTGAGAACTCAGTAGGCTTCAGGTGCTTCCAGTCAATTCCATGGGCTAATAACACAGCCAACTATCTTTTCTAGAAATAGACTGTGAGTCTGAGAATTCCTGACTCCATGCCACAGACTTCTACATGTTGTCGGTCCTCCTAGACCTCAGATTAATGACCTCTGCCCTGAGGCAATGTAAAACAATAACCTCGGGTGGGAAGGCAATACCCATAATCCAATCGTTGCCATCTGGGTTTTTCTCTCTGTCTGGCAGAAATGACTTTATGAAGATTGTTTAAGACAGGCCTGGAAAATTAAGCTTGTCTTTTGGCTTAAATTTATCTGCTGCTGCTAAATCCCCTGCTTCCCTCTTTAAGGCAGCCCATCCTCAGTCTTAACTTGTTTCTTTCCCCAGGAAGCTCCCTGAAATGCATCCATTGAGGTGCCTACCGTTTTCCCCTAAGCCCAATGCCTCCCTAGGCCCGTGATCTGTGTTCAAGAGCAACAGATGCTATAACCGATGGCTTCACAGCCTCGTAAAAGGAGTCACAATTTCCCAGCCTGGTTTCTCACTGCCATCTATAGAACTTCTTCCATTTACCCCTTTAATCATATTAGTCTCTGTTACTTTCAGCATCCCACTTCTGCTTCAAACACCTGCAGTGGTGGGGTTTTTAGTTGCTGGAATAAGAAACCAAATCTACCCGACTTAAGGAAAAATTGAATTTTCTAAAAGAGTATTGGGTAGGCATCATATGGAAACAAAAAGCTATGATCAGAGGATGTGTAGTCAGACACAATGGCACAAATCACATGTGGCAATGCCTGGGTGGGAGCACACCAGCCACAACACGCTGCAGCTCACACTGCTGATGCCACCAGCACAGAGCACTGGGTGCTGCCGCTGCCACTGCCACTGGTACTGCTCCAGGAAACTAACCTTGCCTCCACAGCCCCTGCCACCGGAATGATTTCTTTGCCATTCCATATCCAGATCCCAAAGTAAATCCTGGGAAGTTGCATCTTATTGGCTAGGCCTAGGTCTTATACATATTCCTGACCTGCAAGGGAGGCTGTAAAAATGAGAATCTGGCATTTGTTTCTAACCCTAACTGATAAAATGGGAACTCCCCCAACTGGATAGAGGGCAGCCAGAAAGAATGACTAGTATTAAATATTTCCTTTTGTCCTTTTCAGCAATTTGAAAATGTACTGTCAAAACTTCTATTTTCGCCGGGAGCGGTGTCTCACGCCTGTAATCCTAGCACTCTGGGAGGCCGAGGCGGGCGGATCGCTCAAGGTCAGGAGTTCGAAACCAGCCTGAGCAAGAGCGAGACCCAGTCTCTACTAAAAATAGAAAGAAATTAATTGGCAAACTAAAAATATATAGGAAAAAATATTAGCCGGGCATGATGGTGCATGCCTGTAGTCCCAGCCACTTGGGAGGCTGAGGCAGAAGGATTGCTTGAGCCCAGGAGTTTGAGGTTGCTGTGAGCTAGGCTGACGCCACGGCACTCACTCTAGCCTGGGCAACAGAGTGAAACTCTGTCTCAAAAAAAAAAAAGAAAGAAAGAAAGAAAGAAATTGTCCAACTAAAAATATATAGAAAA
>CAUYRT010013477.1:0-15069 GCA_963574885.1 Lepilemur ruficaudatus
ATATATCTTTAGTTGGCCAATTAATTTCTTTCTTTCTATTTATAGTAGAGACGAGGTCTCACTCTTGCTCAGGCTGGTTTCGAACTCCTGACCTTGAGCGATCCGCCCGCCTCAGCCTCCCAGAGTGCTAGGATTACAGGCATGAGCCACCGCGCCCGGCTAAGAAGAAAGGCTGAGTTTTTAATAATAGCCTGACCTCACCTGTTCATGGGCCACAGACATGAAGCCATATAGTTGGACTGGGAGGCACTTCTGAAAACACATACTACCCTGAACTCAGAGAGGAACCACTCCTCTAAGAACCAAGGCTGTGCTGCTTGGCCAGGCTTGTCTACCTGACTCTCTTCCTTTCTGGTGGTTCTTACCCAGGAGCCACTTTAGCTATTCCTGGCCCATCAGAACTAAACGTCAGTAATGGATGCAGTTTAGGCTTCTCTGTACCACCCCTTCTCTACTAACATGCCATCCCCACCTCCCACCCTCCTGAGCCTGGAGGACTACCTTCTTACCACAATAGTACTCATAGCTAGCCAACATTTATTGAACGCTTACTGTGTGCCAGACACAAGCTAAAGATTTTGCATATATTGCTTCTTTCTCTCGGATATAGTAGGACAAAGCATTGACTTTGAAGTTAGGCTGACCTGAGATTATAGCAAGCTTCACAGTTTGTTAACTATGTGACCATAAGCCAATCACTTAATCTCTCAGTGCCTCAGCTGCCTGCTCTGCAGAATGAGAATACTAATTTCTCCTTTACAAGGATGTTGAGGAGATGAAATGAGAAAACCTCCATAAAGCTCTTAGCACAGACCCTGCCACATAATAAGTACTCAATAAATGACAGTTATTATTCTTTTTCATAGTCTTGTTCAAGATCTCTCCCAACTGTAATCCAACCAGTTAGAGTAAACTTTCTTCAAGTTTAGATTATATTACTTAGATTATAGACCTCTCTTCTGGATTATAAGCTTGAAGATAGGGCCATACCCATAGAAATGGCTTGATATATGCATGAACTCAATGCGATCTCTTTTCCTCATGCCTTTTTCCTGCCACCGCCCCCATGGGCTTCCTCTTGTTTTCCATGGAGTACTTAACTTCCATAATGTACAGGCCCATGAGCACTGCCCGCCAGCCATCCTACTCCTCCATAAGCCACTCTCCAATTAACTTTTATTTGAATTTGATCAACAACTTAGTTTGTCCTAGATTTATTTGTTCCAGCAAATATGGTGATTTCGGGGTTTCTATTGGTATATGTGTGTGTTCCGTGCGTGTGAGGGGAGGTGGCATGTGTGTGCGTGTCATGTGTTATGCATGCATACATGTGGGGGAGGGTGAACCCGGAGTCTCAATGGCAGATATACAGTCTTTTATTTAGTGGCGTGGTACAGAAGAAAGGAAGCAGGTTTGGGGCACAGATTGTCCTAAATTGGAGATATCAGTGCTACTATTCATTTGCTGGAGACCTTGGTTATTATTTAACCTTTCTAAATCTGTTTTCTTTTCTGGGAAATAGAAGTTCTTACCTTTCAAAGGTATTCAAAGAATTAGAGATAAGATAGATGCAATACATGAAATTGTTTCCAACACATAGAAAACAGTAAATAGTAACCACTTTAGTAGTAATGGGAGTCAGGGTACAGTACTCTGACTGCAGTAGAACCCCAAAAAATGACCCATTGATTCAAGGTCTATCTCTGCTGTTCTTTGGCTTATAAAATCACTTTTCACATCTAGAAAATAGAAAGCATTTGCATTGTAGAAAAGTACATCCACAATATATCCAGAAGATGTAGGTAACTTTCTAAAGCACCAGGGCTTCAGATGGTCAATGCCCCTCCTCATTTCAACACCCACCCCAGCCCAGGAGAAGGGGAAGTGTGCAACCCCAGGAAGGGAGAGGGCACCTCCCAAGGGCAAAGGAAGAAATGGCTCCATGGCCAGGCACACTCTGGGCTCACACATTTTCCATTCTCAGTGTATGAGAAGATCAGGGTGTGCCATCACTTTTCATTGGATGTTTTTAGAAACAGCCTTATGTCCTCTGACTTAGTCATCTTTGTACTCATTTCTCATTCAATGGTGACTTACTGCCATGTTCCTAACACTTCCAGAGAAAGGGGAAAGCAGAATGGTTAATGTTGCTAAAAGGAAAGAAAAAGTGGTGAGAAGTTCAAATTTTAATCCTTCATGACTACAAAACTGTTCAAATTGGGGTGTCATAGGTACTTACCCCTTTGTCAAAGGTGGCAAAAAATTTGATGTAAGGCTGGAAGTGTTCAGATGCTTCTTCAAAAGCCTTGTAATCTAAGGGGAAAGAGATGAAAGGGAGAGACATTTTCAAGATGCACACTGCAGAATCTTCTCTTTTAAATGATGCAGAGATAGTGGAAAGCCAATTAATCCTGACTGGATGATTACTTAGTAGTTATTTAAGTAGGCAATTATTTAGTACTACTTAAACCCATAGGTTCCCCCAAGGAGTTTGAGTTGACCGGCATTGAATTGCCCAGGAGAAGACCTCTTCACTATATTTTTATGAACTTCATAGATGGAAAGCAGAAAACAGGAAATGGAGAAAGGACCTATAAGGACATTCACTCTAATGTGTAAAGTGACCTCAGTCAAAAATGACATCCCAGCAGCATTTTAAACTTCTCAGCAGGAGCACCCCTCTTGGTGAATCCTAGTTTTCTTTTCTTTTTATGATTTTTTAAAAAATTCTGTTGCCTTGAGAGGATTATCTAAATTTAATAGAGCCTATGTTTGACCCTGGTCCCAAACCTGAGTCCAAATTGGTCAAGGCAGGCATGAGACCACGTGAGTGTGGAAATGCTGTGCCTTGGTACTCCTAGGCAGTTACTTGTAAAGTGACTCATATTCAAGCCTTCAATGTGAGATGGCGGTAATCGTGGTGGCGGTATTGTTCTGAATAAACTCTGAAACTCTGAGAATCAACCAGCCTATGATTTATTCTTAACAAGATTAACTTTTTTCCATTTTATGGAATTCCACATCCCTTAACAATAAGAAGTATAAGGTTCTGCTAGAATCCTGGGACTGTGCAGAATTTTCTAAGATTTTATAAAAAAAACATTTTTTTTTCGGAATAATGCTGGCTCGGGGGATATTAAGAAAAAGACACTGATCTCAAAAGGCTCTCAGCCTAGCAAGAGCTATGGGCCCTAAGCAATCACAATGCAATGCAGTAGTTGCTATAATAGAGGTGAGTGAAACACTCAGAGGAAAGAGGAGTTGAGCATTTACAAGAACACTTGTACGTACAGATACACACTTGTACTAACTCATCAAGATGTCCTGTAGCCTGACAGCTGGGGTAGAGGATTGGGTGAGGGGGGAGAAGATGGTTGGGAGCATTTGAAGAATAAATGGATAGAGGATGAGGAAGTAGTACAGCTAAAGCAATACCTAAGCCGTCTGTGTCTAAAGCTGCAGTGGGCTCCATCAGAATTCCCTGTCTCTCTTTCCCCAGTCTCCGTTTTTCTGATAAATTTCTCTTCACCTCTGGGAACTCCCACCCTGATGGAAGGAAGGGCTTTGGCCTGTGTCAGGAGCCCTTTTATTCTCTTGGAGAGCTGTCTACATGAGTTAAGATGAAGGAGGGGGCAAGGTGACCCCCCTCCCCAGCTGGTTATTCAAAATGAGGTTAAACCTGTAGCCTCACTCAAATAGCGGTTGTCTTCCAGGATACTGAATTTCATCTTCTGCTTGGCCTGATCTCTCTAGATTTTTCCTGCCCCCACGTCCTGTTTTGATGCTGACTGGCTTCTTCCTGGTTCCTCCCAGTCTGACTTCCCAGTTTCCTTGAAGACTCTTTTCCCTTCTGGAATAGGCTGCTGAACATTCAGCCCCCAACCTCCAGCTTACTAAAGATTTATCTTAGCATTTTCCTCATCTCTCAGGGTTTTCTCTGCTGGATAGAAGTATAGCAGACTTTAGTCATTGCATGTGGTTGATAGCACCAGCTAGAAACTCCGGAGAGAATGCTTGGAATAACACCATTTGTTTTACAGAGAGGAACCAAGCCAATTTGTTGGGGATAAAACATGCAAAGAAGTAGGTGAATATGTCAAAACATTTTGAAAACACTGCCCAAGTTTGTGTGTTGATGGAGCAGCTACAATGACAAGAAAGTATAGTGACTTTACACTAAGTTCTTTCTGAAAATCTTGAGATTCAAGTAATATTTATTTATGGAAAATCTCTGTCATATAAAGGTTTGCCTGTGGATCTGAATTCCACTAAAAGGCTTTGTTGTAAAAAAAAAAAAAAAAAAGTGACTAATAACATGTCCACCTGCATGAGCCCTTCTCTTTTAGCTTTTGGTAACGAAATGAGTGAGGAGCCCTTCCTCTGCTGTTTCACACTAACGCAGGTTGACTGTTTAAGGAGAGTTGTATGAGGACCTTATCAGCTAAGAAGTAGATTGAAAAATAAATTGTGAATTTTACTCACTTTGAAAAGTTTTGAGGGATAATTATGGGTTTTGAAAAATGCTAGACCTTGCTGAGAACCTACCTGAGTGTATTTAATTGAAAATTGCAGGGACCACATGTAATATATGATACACTGACAAAGTTTATTAATTTAAAAGCAAAAATCCAACTTTAAAAAGGAGGTTATAATGATTCACTAGCAATTTTATTATTTAAATTTTAAGAACAATTATTAAGACCAGTAGAGCAATATCTGTGCATTCCCAGGAAAAGCTTTATTATTATTTTGAAATACAGAATATGAAAAAGTTGAATTAGATTTGCAATCCTTTCGAATCCATTCAAATTACCATAAGGAATATGAACATCACATTTATCAATGAAAAGAAAGGTGATACCTGTCTGATTGAAGGAATGTGCACACCCTTGAAGGACACTTTAGAGATTGAATTATCTGAATTATGTCCAATGGCAAGAAAAGAATGTTCATCAATCAAAGAAAAAGCAATGAATACTGTCCTCCCACTTTCTACCGTCCACATTTGCAAGTGATGTCTCATGTCAAAGGTGACTATCAAGAATTTGAAGAGATCATCATTTAAAATCTTGATCAGGAATTGCATGTTGTTATTTCAAGCATAAAACCTAATCTCAAAAAGCCAAATTCTTGGAAGCAAGTACAAGATGCTTATTCAAAATCTCAAAATATTTTATTTAGAAGTTTTTTACAATGCAGTATGTGATATATATTTCCTATTATTTTGTTTTTCCTTATTGTTATATAACGTAAAGTAGGTAAAAAGAATTTCTGTTCACTAAGCTCAAATCTCTTCCACTTTACCCCCATGTTATGCCATTGAGGCATCATCATATTTTATGTGTGCGATGCCCTAAGTTTGCAAAGTTTTAAAAATACAGCCCAGTAGTTAAGTGTATCAACTCTAAAGTCAGATTCCTGGGATTTCAATCCTGGCTCCACCATTTATCACCCTGTGTGATAATGGGTGAGTTAGTTGAAACTTTCTGTTCCACCCTTTCATCATTATTAAAATGCAGACAATAATGGTAACCCCCTACAGGCTTGTTGTGAGAATGAAATTAGGACATCCACATAAGCTCCTGGCATATGAAGCATGTTAATTAAGTGGCATTCTTAGGATTACTTGTTTAGGGTGGGGGGAGAAAGGAACTGGAAGGTGTGTTCTTTATCTTAACCCTGGCCTTGCCTCCCTCCCTGTGCCATCCTGAGCTTAATAGAGGAGGAGAGAGGAACATAAGGATGGACACAAATTGAGGGGGAGGGACTGAGAAGAAAAAGGGGAAACAGAAGAAAATGAAATAAAGGGGAGAAAGTAGGAGGGGCAGGAGAAGCACCCCAGAGCAGTCAGCGCTGTTACGGACGTGTGAGAATTGAAATAAAGTCACCTAAAGAAGAACGGGGGCAAAACTCTCTGGCTAGCCGCCTCCCCTAACACATCCATTTGAAGCAAATGAGTGAGAAGAGGGCTAAGTTGGGGCACAGAAGAGAGAAAGCAGGTGGGTGGTGGTTGGCGAAATGACTAAGGATGCTACTGGACAGATTGGGTAAGGAAACGGCTTGCAAATAATTTCAAAATATTTTGCGGTTTCCAGAAATAGTCCTAAGCAGCTCATGTTTACAGCTCCTACTTGTAGGGAGACTGCCAGATTCTCTCTCATAGTCATGCCCGCCCCCTTCTCTCCAAGGCTGAGACACCAGAAAAAGGCTTACCTCATTGGGCCCATGCTGCCAAAGGCGTTTTTTTTTTTTTTAAGGTGCAATACACAAGTAGTTCCCTTCCTGGGTCTCTGTTCTTCCTGATTCCCACCCACCACCTTCTCATCCCTGCACAGGCTGTGGTGATGCCACCCTAGGTCCATGTGCCCACCCAAAACCTGCCCACAAAGCTTTCAAAGGGAATGTGCCCAAGGGTGTGTCTGCACCATGGCAGGCCGCCTCGGTGGTCAGCTGCGGGCTCGGCCGGCAATTTTCCACGTTCTGTAGCAGCTGCTCAGTCTATCCCTACCCAGATTTCCCTGTCATGCTTTCCAATTGACTGAGAAGCTCTCCGGCTGGTGACCACGAAAGCTGCCAATGTCAGGGACACAGTTCACTGTTGGTCCCCCTTGTGGGAGAGAATCCGACTGGGAGGTGGGCAGGTGGGAAACGTGGAGGAAGCGCTTTTCTCTCTTCTGTAAAACACTCACCCCCTTCAAGGCCAGAGAACGTGGCCCACTCTTAATGTTCTTTCCGCTCCCCTGCCTGTCTTGCATAATTTTTGCAAATGCTTTCCTCTGCGCTAGGCACGGGAAGGATTCTAAGTTCTATTCTACCCAGTAAAAGAGATGCCAAAGATCCCTGTGCTTTGGGGATATTCTAACACATCTAGTCGGGAATGTAGGCTTTAGACCGACAGGCTGGGGAAGGCAGACCACTTACATTCTGAGTCCTCACTCTTGAAAAAGCCGATGAGTTTGATCTGGTCTTCAATGCGTTCAAAGGCTTGGACTTCCAGTTTGGTGTTAATGATCTCCACTGGGTCTTCAATTAGCTGAAATGCCACACACACACACACACACACACACACACACACACACACACACACATGTTCAAATAAGAGAATTCTTTCTATCCCAGTAGAGAAAGAGTTCTTCAGAGAGAAGTTGTAGCGGGCTCTGTGGTTGGTGCCTCAAGCATCCACCCCTACCCCACCCCAGCGAGCACAGAAGCAGCACCTTCTGAGGAATTGATCTTGACTCAAGGGGTGGAATGATTGGTTTGAGGATAATTTTCTAGGGATAATCCTATTCCTCTTTCCAGTTTCTAAAATTATTTTATTTTTAATTGTAAGTTAAGAAATTAGAGTTGTATATATTTATGGGGTACAAAATGATGTTATGACTTATGAATAGAATGTGAAATAATTAAATCAAGCTAATTAACATTCATCACCTCAAATACTTAGCATTCTTTGTGATGAAAACATTTGAAATTTACTTTCTTAGTGATTTTGAAATGCATGATACATTATTATTAGATTTACTGTGTTCATCATGCTGTGTAATATATCTCAAAAAACCCTTATTCCTCCTGTCTCATTGAGGCTTTGTACCCCTTGACCATCATCTCTGAATTCCCCCACCTCCCTCAGCCTCTGGTAATCACCATTCTACTCTGCTTCTATGAGTTTGATTGTTTTAGATTCTACATAAAAGTGAGAACATGTGGTATTAGTCTTTTTGTGCCTGTCTTATTTCACTTAGCATCATGTTCTCCAATTCCGTCTGTATGGTTGCAAATGACAAAATTTTTTCTTTTTTATGGCTGAATAGTATTCCGCCATACACATATTAACACATTTTCTTTATCCATCCACCTGTTGATGGACACAGGTTGATTCCATAACTTCTTTTCCAGTTACTGCTTCAGGAATGGGCAAGTAACTGACCCAATGAGCATAGATTTGCTGAAGGCTTTGGAAAAGTTCTTTACTCTCACGAGAGCGATGGGAAGCCAGATCTGTTTTTTTCTGTTAACAGAAATGAATTCAGAAAAGTGATGTATCAGCTCCTGCTGCTGGCCATCTTATAACTAGCTTGAGAATAATCAGCTTGAGGACACAGGCAACGTACCGAAAACAGAATGACCCGTGATTTACAAAGAAAAATGGAGCTAGAGCCCTGACTTGATCAAGTCTAAAATCTGCTCTAACTCTGGTCTTCCACTTATGGGGCTCAATCACATTATTTATTACTGAAAACAGTTAGAGTCTCATTTCCAAAAGCCTTTCCCTAGCCCGTAAAGTTGGGGCAGCGCAATGTTGGCTTTCTCAGCTGTCCTAGGGCTCGTGGTATGGGTCAATGGGATGGCCAGGTAGGGTCAATGGGCACTTTATTTGGTAGAAGGTGGCCTTCAACTAGCATCTAACCTTCTCTCAGGTTTTTGAGGCTGTAGAGAAAGAACAATGGACCACTGGGTACCAGTAGATGAAGAATTATCAGTATGGATTCAACAGTAGGTATTTTATCTGTGCAAGAACATGTGTTAAAAGCATTCAACTTCACAGCTGTTACTGAAAGTGTGAGTTCATCTATGGATGAAATATTTTTACAATGTTTGTTCCCCTGTGCATGTGGATCTGAGGGTGTGGTACCTTCACAGCTGACAGTGAGTGTAATAGTGGGGGGCTCTTTAGTGCTGCCCCTTTTTCCTGTTGCTCTCAAGTGACGTGGCTGAGTGGTACTCCTGTCTTCCTCTCTCTTCAAGTGGCAGGTTATCCTCCCCCCTTTCCCACATCCGCCAGCTCTTCTTCTTCAGCAGCTCTGGAGCAAAGCCCAGGGAATGTCAGTGGATATTGGTATGTAAATGGTAAGAGAATTGGCATGTTACCAATACGTGGTCCTTATTTGTGACCCTCTGGTCACTAATCAACAGTTTCTAGGGTGACTTAGGAGCGAGTTTCCCAGGAGAAATAGGTAGCGCAATGATTTAGGTGCTCCTTAGTTTCTTGTGGAGCCGGAGAAACCTGTCTTAGACCAGCTCACATTCTCCAGCTTCCCTGTTCTCACTTTGGGGTTTTACCTCCCTCTCTATTTGAGCCCAGACAGCTCCATGCAGGGTCACTGTGCATAAATACTTACATCCAAAAGAAACTCCACTAAAACATCGGCTGCAAACTCGCCATCAAACTCAATTGTGCGATCACCCTTAAGAATGTACAGGCTTCCTTCTTCATTAAAACCTGGAAGAAACAAAGAGGTCCAAGGACAAGGTCATCCTGATGTAGGCAGAGCCATTGCATTGACTCAGGTCTGGGTCAGGGTCCCTGGGTGACAGTGGGGTCCTGGTCGGGGGCACTAGCACTAACCCAAGCACCAGTTCCCCCAAAAAAGCACTTCTGAAGGGCTCCCTAAGTGGACATTTAATTTGAATTAGTCAAGAACTAACAATTCCAAACTGGGTTTTAATTTAAAAGAAAAATCTGTTCTCCACCTCACCACTACTTTGGTTTTCCAAAAATACTGCTGACCCATGTCATTCTCCTTATCAAAAAATGTTAATGGCCACTGTCCACCTGACTCCTTAGCCTGGCATTCAAGTCCTTCCACAACCTAGAGCCAGCCCTGTCTCTTCCTCTCTGCCTTGGGTAGACAGGCACTCCTGTGCATGCTCCCTAGTCCTTCACGCAGCTCCCTTCGCCATGGTATAACACGCTGTTGTCACAGGGTCTGTAAAGGAAAGTCACAGAGCATGATTCTCTACGCTTATGTTCCCCTGTTCCCCAAACCTGGAGCGACCTCCCTCTCGGTTAGCTCCTTCAGGCCTCAGCTTAGGACTCACTTTTCCTAAGAAGCTCATTCCAATCTCACTGGGCTCATGCGTGATGTTTCCTCAGCCCCATGTACAGGTCCCCACTGTCACAGTGCATTCTCTGAGGGCAGGATCACTGTCTTCTTTGTACCCCAGTGCCTCTCTCAGAGCCTGGCGACCTGGGCACCTTGTAAGTGTACATGGCAGAACCAGCACCTTGCTTTCCTCTTCTAGCTGGAGCTCACACGTCTTCCCTGCCCGGTTAGCTGACAGAAGCTGCAAGAGCAGGTTCTGCATCTTCTCCTTTCCTGCTTTCCAGCGCCCTTGGTGTACCGCTGTGTTCTTTTACGAATGCTTGCTGGAAAACTGCATCCGCCTCCCCCCAGGAATGCTAAATAGCTGATGCTGGCGTTTACTCCAACTGCACGGCTTCCTTGATGCCTTGGATTAATTGTTTTCAAACTCTCTATTAGCTGGACAATGTTTTCTCCAAATGAACTGCTCTGCAGAACCTCTAGGGGCAGGAAGGCTGGGTGCTGCCTACTGTGTCCCGAGTCATGTCTGAGGAGCCCCAGGCACATGGGGAGTGCCGTTTGCAAATCAAAGGGAGCGACAGGCCAGGTAGTCCCGGAGCCCAGAATGGCTGATTTTAAAAGGTTCCACAGGGAACATCGCTCACTCTCCTGTTGGATTTTGTCTTGAGCGAAACCTGTTAGAAAACTACTGCACTAGTTCAGGCACAACCTAATAGAGGCCAAACTAAGGTACATGGAAGAGGTGATGAGCTGAAGGAGCAGGTTCGCAAAATACAACCAATGTCCTGTAAAACCGCACAATCGAATAGCCAGATGGAACCTGCCCCAATTCCTCCCAGCTGAGATTGGACAAAAGTTTGTTGGGACAGACCAAACCTGTCATGTCCTTTGCTGCTCCGTCTTTATGAATTCTTGCCCAGCTGGTCTTCCCTAAAGTTTTAGATTGCTGGGACTCTAGCATTTTCCTCTAACTACATTTACTACCAATTCTCCCAAAGTCAACTTCTCATTAAAATGATGGGAAGGGAGAAGGCCAGGAGGCAGTAGGCTGCTGGGGAAGGAGGCAGGACTCATTAAATTGTTTTGGACCCTAGCAGAACAGTTGAACATATTTTGCTCCCATGCTCGAGGGGAAAAATATTTCTTAATACGTCTCCAGGGAAAGAGATATCTCAGACATTCTTAGTAATTCATTATCATTTTATAGTCATGAGTTCTTCTTTGTACCTAACATAAATAGTCTCCTATAATTTAAATCTTTTTTTAAAAAAAGATCTGGTCTTCTTGAAAATAAAATAGAAAACGGTTGTTTGTAATTTTCTAGGATAATGAACTTTTATGTACCTGAGGGTATTTATTGAACCACCACTAATCTTTTTTACTCTGTGCTTACTACTCCAAATCCAATTAACCTTTCTTCAAAGGTCCTGTTTTATCGCCTCCTGCTATTTTTTTTAACAGCCATGCTTCCCTGGTCATGCAGAAAAAGCCAAATGGCAGCACATGTGTGTGGTGTTTGAAAACCAGAGGAGTTACCTGTATTCTCTCTCCTTGGGATTACAGAGTAAGACTCTTAAGGTGCACTTGCCCTTAAACATGACATATTGACACGAGAGCTTACAACTTCCATTGCGGAGTCACTTAACCGTTACCTCCCCTACACCCTCCCTCTCCTGCTTGGTGATAGTGCCCAGCTGGGGTTTAGTCTTAAATTTAGAAACTACTGGGACCCTTGAGTCACCACTGTGAATGCTATCTTTTGTTGGCTGCTTCAGCCAAGAGGCAAGGCGATAATAAATGATGGAAGAAGAGATTTTAACTCTCTCAGAGAGATCACCACAGTGGCGAGATAAGAGAAGCTGGCCTTGTAGCCTGTTTTAGGAGCTGAAAATAGAGGCTTGAATCTTTTGTGTCAGTTTCTCCAGGAAGAAACCCTCTTCACTGTACTGTAACAAAGATATACTACACAATTAATATGAAACCACTTAATCTTAAGCCACAGGTCTATCTCTACTTTCGTGAAACTCTTCTTGAACCCAAGACTAACATAAGCCAGACCATTTTATATTTATTTAAAAATAGCCCAGTTATCTTACAAGAATAAGTGCAACTTTTTTTTCTTTTTTTTTTTTTTTTGCAAGATACACTATTTCTTCCTGATATACAATATCTCAAAAATCACACTTACCCAGTTTCTTGGCAAGCCTGGCTTCTTTCTTGGAATCCACCATCACAAAGCCTATGTCTTTATGTTCCAGGATCTGGGCCACAAGCTGAAGGGACAGATAGAAGGATGAGTAAGCTAAGGACAAAAGATGGTAGGAAATCCCACAGCTTAGTACGCTGCTGTGTTGACAGGAGGGCTTTCCTCCACGCTTGCTGTGACTCTGCGACCCATGCAAGCAGCAGCAAGGGGATTCTGGGCTTGTCCCCTCAGGAGAGGGACAATTCAGGAGAATGCTGAGAACCAAGGAGAGAAAATCCGAGGAACAGACCAAAGATGTAAGATTTGGAAGAATAAATACACTATCTCATACCATTTTCTGCACTCAGAGTGGATAAAATCTGGATCAGGAGAGAGGAGAATCAGAAAGGAAGCATGGATACCTAACAAGGGGCCCTGAGCCCTTCCCTAGCTGCAAATGAACCTGGGGTGGAGTGAGGACACAAGAGAACCTGAGCATGAAGGAAGCCTGTGGCCCCAATATCCAAGCATAACCCTCAAGTCTCCTGTCCTTGGGCTTGTGGAGCAGGGATGCCCCTGGGGCATATCTGCCAGTAGACCTGAGAGGTTTTCTGCAGCACATTTAGAGGAAGAATGACTAGAGTATGGAGGGGGGGAGGGGAGCAAAGAGGATACAGCAGTGTCTCAGAGGGACAGATGGCTGAAAACCGCTCGGGGTAGAAACCAGCAGAGATGATGACATCAAGCACAATACTGGCATCATAAATTTCCCGGAACTTAGATATGAGCAAGTAGGGAGACCCTCAATTGACAGAGATCTAATTCTTGCCATCTGGCTGAACAGGGGCGTGCAACAGAAATGAAATGGAGAAGCTACCAGAAAAATCTTGAACTACGAGTGCTACTTTTTTTTCATTAAACTTTTTTAAAAAGAGAGTTGTAGATTAACATGCAGTTATAAGCCATACTACAGAGACATCTCTTGTGCATTTTATACAGTTTTCCCCAGTAGCAACATCTTGCAAAACTGGATACACTATCACAAACTGGATGTCGATGTTGATACAGTTGAAGTGCAGAGCATTTCCATCCCCGCAAGCATCCCTCTGTTGTCCTGAATAGTCACACCCTCTGGTTCCTGCCCCCATCCCCTCTTTAATCCTGAGCAACCACTAATCTGTTCTCCATTTCTATTAATATAATTTTGTCATTTCAAGGATGTCGTATAAATATAATCATATAGTAGGTAACCTTTTAAGATTTTCTTTCTCTATTTCTTCCTTTCTTTTTTTTCCTTTCTTTCTTTCTCTCTCTCTTTCTTTCTTTTCTCTATCTTTCTTTTTGTAAAAGTTTTATAGTTTACAGCCAGACATGGTGGATCACGGCTGTAATCCCAGCCTTTTGAGAGGCCAGGGCAGGAAGGTTGCCTGAGTCCAGGAGTTTGAGACCAACCTGGGCAATATAGTGAGACCCTGTCTCTACAAAAAATTTAAAAAAAAAATTAGTTGGGCATGGTGGCATACGCCTGTAGCCTCAGCTATTTGGGATGCTAAGGTAGGAGGATTGCTTCAGCGTAGGAGTTGAAGGTTGCAGTGAACTATATCACTGCTCTTCAGCCTGGGAGGCCAAGTGATCTAAATCTAAATAAATGCATAAATAGTTTTATAATTTTTACATTTGACATTTAAGTTCACGATCCATTTTGAGTTAAATTTTGTGTAAAGTGGGAGACAGGTTGAGCGGCTTTTTTTGTTGTTGTTTTTGGGCGATAGATGTCCAGCTGTTCCAGCACCATTTTGTTGAAAAGACTGTCTTCCATCCATTGAATTGCTCCCACGCCCTTGTCAAAAATCAGTTGGTATATTCATGTGGGTCCATGTATGGTTCTTCTATTCTGTTTCATTGATCTATTTGTCCTTCTGCTGATACCACATAGTATTGATTACCTTAGCTATATATTAGATCTTGAAAACAGGCTGCCTCTTCCTACTTTATTCTTCTTTTGCAAAATTGCTATAGCTATACTAAAAACTTTAGCATTTCCATATAAACTTTAGAATAATATTGTTTACAGCAGAAAAAAAAATTGCTAGGATTTTGGTAGGACTTGAATTAACTTGGGGAGAATAACTGACTCTTCTAATTCATGAATGGGTTACGTCTCTCCATTTATTTAATCTTTTTCGGTTTCTTTCATCAGTCTTGCATGGTTTTCAGCGTATCAGTCTTGCACAAGTTTTGTTAGATTTATACCTGAGTTTTTAAATTACTTTAGTGACCATACATGGTATCATATTTTTAATTTTAGTGGCCATGTGTTTATTGCTAGTATGTAAATATATTATACACTTGATTTGTTTATGTTTATAATGTATCGTACAACCCAGTTGCACTCATTTATTCTAAGAAGGTTTTGTTTTGTTTTTCATAGGTTGCTTGGGATTTCCTATGTAGACAATCTTGCCATTTGCAAATAATTTCTTCCTTTCCCATCTCTATGCCTTTTTATTTCCTTACGTTTTCTTATTGCACTGGTGAGAACTTCTGGCACTATTTTGAATAACAGTGCTAAGTGTTTTTTCTTTGTTTCTCAGTCTCAGGGATTGATTTATTTTTCCTTCCAGTTCTCTCAGTTTTCATCACGTGTTTTGCAGTCCTGTTGTTTGCTGCAGATACCTTTATGGCTTCTTGTCTTCTAGGTGGATTGACGCTGGGTCCCTCTGGCCCCACAGCTCATACTATGCATCCTCCTACTTTCTGTTCTACAGTGGCATCTTTCATGTCCTCTTCATTCCTATGTTTTTCTTTCATTTTTCCCAGCACCTGTGGCTTCTTCTGTGGATTTCCTTTCCTATTATAACTCCCTGAAGTCTTTTTTTTTTTTATTGGGGGAAAACTACAAAGCATTTACAGTACAATGTTTACAGTCACAATTTGTAGTGAGCTGATTTCCCAAAATATATTACCACTCAAGTTGACTTATCTTGTTACATTCCCTGAAGTCTTTTCTTGCCTATCCATTATTCCCTCCCGACCTTCTCACCTGTTGCCCATTCT